>RDPX01000033.1:3304408-3323392 GCA_003991215.1 Morbakka virulenta
AGTAGCAGTTGGCTCCAATATCAACTAGACAAATCGATGGATGAATAGACGGAAATATGAAGATGCATATATAGAAAAGTAAATAGATACACAATTAGATAAATGAACAGGTGAATAATTGATGATTTCAAACTTCTAGGAAATGACTCTCTTAGACTAGAGATGGTAAGAATTTTCACTAGTTTAAGTATTAAAAATATTCCTGTCCATAACGAATAATTTATCTTGACTATGAAGAAAGGTAAACTAAACTTGATAGGTATGTCCTTACTGACACCATACTGATTTCTTGCAGTGTAATAAATTCCATCTACGAGGCAAGTTTGATTTATATTGCTATGACAAAGTAAATTATTATGCCTTGGATCTGATGACGTTAACGTTTAGTCATAGATTCTTCTCTTTTATTTGGGCATTCAAAATTTTGGTGACTCGGGTTTAAATAGACTTTAAAAATTTGCAGGCACTGCAAGCATTTTTGCAAAGTTTGAGGACTCTTGTGGATTTAATAGTTCTGATTTCAAAAGCTTTGAGACACGTATGATAAATAAAATAAATAATAATAAATAAATAAATATATATATATACATATATAAAGGAAAAGAGACTAAGTTATGAAACGGCAAAGTTATAGAGTTATGGGTCATTGAAATCAGACTTCTTCTTGATTGACGTTTATTAAATGATGGAAACATTCCATATGGAAAAGAGGATTAAAAATATAAAAAAGTTTCTTTTTTATATTTTTACAAAACATCTTTTATTCTAGGTGTGTACTACTTTGGATATACCTGCATAAATATATTAAATCATATGCGTAGGCTGTACATGCACAAACGTTTGTAAAATGACAAAGAAGCTATTTCATTCTCACCTTACTATTTCGTAACATCTAAATTTTTAGTAACCTTTAATACCATTTAACCTAAAAAATACCCAAGAAGCTAAGTCGTTGTGCAAGTGGATATATGTTTCATCTTATTTAAAAATTGTAAATAATGTATAATGTTGTAAATAAAATGAAACATTTTTTCAGTTCAATACATACATAGATTTTGTTCTGAAAATAATGTAAAGGATGCAAATAAAGCACAAGCCATATCTAGAACCAATCGTGCTTTGCAGGCAATTATACTACAATGAGGAATGGAATTTTGGGACGTTGAAACAACTAAAAGTAAATACTACATACCTTGTTCTCCTGTTGGACAAGAGGAACAAACGGGGAAAAGCCAAAGTGCAGTCCGAGTAACAGCAGACCCACCACTGTCAATTAAGGTACTCTATTAACTTCACTTACGAAGGAAAAAAGAGAGAAGGACGTGCGGAAGGTTGCAGGAAAAAGAAAGCAATAGTTTAACTTCTTTAAAGTTGATTCAGAAGAACGGAAGATAGGAGTAAAGCTAATGATAGTAATTTATCGCGGAAAGTTTCTTGGTTAACAAATAACTCTATACATGAAGCTTGGTGTGGTTTGAGAAGCCTGTTATATTCGAAAAGCCGGAACTTAATATGATTTTTAAAATACTTGGAATTTTTTCTAAAGTGTTTTTTTATTTAAACCCTACTAGTAATCAATGAGATATTAAAACATATTTTTTTATTAGAATATTTTGCTTTTATTTACATCTTTTATTACATGGATAACATTTGCTTCCGTTACAGTACAGGTAAAATTCAAGGTATCCTGTCCGCCTGAGGATCATTTGTAATACAAAGCAAGCAATACAATAATGAGCTATGTACCAGAAACAAATGTTTTCTTCCAGTGGGGAAGGAAGTATTAGCAACATTGTATCTTTTTTATGTCTCTTCCATAGCATATTGGCTACTCTAAATAGAGTATTAAGCACTTGCGATCTATCCATTTCTTTATAGGATTTTTGCTATTAAAAATGATTTTATTTGCTAACTATGTTAATATTTAATGTTTGATTTGTTTCAAATTAATTTCTGGTTTGTAAACCTGGCTTTTTCTATCATTTAGGAGAGAGGGAACATCAGAGGAGCAAGACACATTTGCTCAACAAGATGCTGAAAATTTCGATTCTTCAGGCAGTGGTGAAGAACAATCAATGGCCCAAAAGCTTGCAGAGAATCTTGCAATCAATAACTTGCCAGTAGCGAGAATGGGAACATCTATGCAAAACGTTGTTTCTAAGCGTAAGTTAACTGGTGAAACAAAAGGGAAAGGGGAAGCAAGATCAACCATGGTTTCTGAAAAAAGAAGCAGAATTTCCAAATCAGCAACAAAGACCTCAGACATAAGCAAGAAGTCTGAAAAACTAGAGAAACAGACAAAAAGTGAGAAAGAGGACAAAGAAATCAAATCAGAAAAGTCTGAAAAAGCAGAGGCTTCTGCAGTTTCTCAACAAAATGCATCTTCGTCAAATGAAACATCAACTGCGGTGGCTATAGAAGGTGATGCATCAAGAATTGTTGAAGAAAAATATCACTGGAGACCTGATGTAGGAATGTACTTGAAATGCAAGGTTCCTGGAAAAGCTGATGGTTTAAAGGGTAATTTGCGATGGTTTGGCCATATATCAAATCTCCCAAAGAGGAGTAATGTGATAGTTGCAGGACTTGAGCTCGAAAAAGAAGAAGATCTTGGAACTGACGGGACTTTCTTGGGAAAACGATATTTCAACGCACCTGTTAAGAAAGGATATTTCGTTCCTATCCGCAACTGCCAGGTCAATAAGAAAAAGTAATTATAACTACCGAAGAAAATGCGACGTAGACGTTAGTTCTTGTATTTTCTTGTGTATGATAAAATTCTGTTACTACTGTTACTTTTTCTTTAATTTCCTTTTCATCATAAACACTTATGATATTTTTTATTAACATATGACAAGGAAGATATTGACATAGTTACATTGCAGTTCCAAGTACTTAACTTACGCCAGACTGTCAATGGTGACATAGCACAGGCATTATAAATAATATATGAATTGAATGATTTGAAATGCATTCTTTAGTGGGAATGCTTTCTTTAGCAGACTGTATAAAATCAAAATACGTTTTTTAATTGCAGCATTTATGTGAACGAGTGAAATGGTTTACTCCTTCAATATTTGTAAATTCTGTTCTCTTTTAGACAATAGAGCTGCACGTTATATTTGTCTGTTTTCATAAAGTAAGATAATTATTATGACTGATGTCCCGTATTCTTTCAAATAAACTGTGCTCGAATTTCAAATTAACTTTTATGAAAATTGCAAACATTTAAAAATTGGAGGGGCTTATAGGTGAGGGTAGATTATTTTTGTAACTATAAAAAAGAAAAAGACGAAACAGCTAACAGGAACACAAAGATAGACTAACAAAAAGGCAGACATAAATTTGATAGGAACAATACTATAATTGTATATTCTGGTAATTAGTAGATGTGCACTTCATTTACAACTTCTATGGTTAGGAAATTATTATTATTATCACTAGCTTTATTATCGTACTTAACAAAAATTATCACCCTTAATATCCCTGAGTCACCCTTTCCGAACTATCGGAGCTTTTCCTCTTTAGCTTGGGAACAAGCATGTCTTTAGTCACAGTTTTCGTTTTAATTTTCTTCTTGTAATCCTTTTCAAATCTTATTGTGCCACTTCTATTCATAACTTGTGGCAATGAGTTTTCTTTCATCTTACACTCTGGATGCATTTTTTGTAAATTCCAATCTTCCCAGCAGTACTTTTTGAGTGAGCATTACAATAACTGATAACTTATTAAATTCTATGAAGGACGTTTTGTGCCTCATACTTAAGATATATATTTTTTCATTTCTGATGTAGCACTGCAAAATTTTAACACTATTCACTCGCTTCGAAAACTTGACGAGTTCGAATTAGTACCCAGTATCAAGTACCCATGGAAACAAAGTTAAGATTTAAACATTTGATTTGTCTTCCTCAATGCAAAATTTATTAGAAAGGTGGAATTTCTTTCCAAAGTCAAAATTGGGTACGTATTTTCAGAGATGTAGGTTTATTCGAAAGAATACGGTGCATATCACCAGCAATTTTTCATTCTCTGACAGAGCCTTTGATCAGCAGGCGAAATATTTTTATCACTGTTAGTCTGTTTTGGGCATAATATATCTGTAAGAGGGACTATACGTAAAGATTTGCTCTTTCAAGATACGATTGAAAATGAAGGGCAAGGATTTTGCTATTCAGGCAGAAACATATTCTATAGATTTAACAGAAGCAGTAATTCTTGAATAAAACCCCTCAAGATCTACTCTTGGTTGTATGTACCATAATTTGTTCAACAGGACAAAATATTGCAAAGAAATAAACTCCCAACTTCAAACTTTATCGGCATACCATAGACACGGCATACTATAGACACACATTGCATGTGGCAATACAATATTACAGTGTATAACTGTATTAATGTAATAATATTCCAATGTATCAAAGTATAAAGGCATAGAAATGGTGTTATTAAAATGAGTAAACTAGAGTGATATTCCAATTTTGTACTACTTGACCATGCCTTGCCACAAAGTATTGCCATTTTCAAGCATCACCTCAGGTCTGGTTGGGAGGAAAGCCACTGACTGTATAACAAATATGTGATAAAATATTTAACTTTGAAGTAGCTAAAATATTTTCTAAGCTTTTCTATACAACTTATAAGTTCACCATGCCTGAAAACTCAAGACTTTTAGTCAGATGGATTTTTTTTTACATACACATCAAAACATGGCTACCAAATCCATATTGAAAAGAGTTTCCCAACAATCTTTTCTCAAACGAAACGTTTGTTATCAGTGACGTCACACTGATACGCTAATGTAACAAGTACTATTCATCTGTTGTAGGTATTTGTATAACTAACTCCTTTTTTATTTTTTAAATGTTAAGAGTAGGTTTCCATTATACTATATTACATGATATTGTGTTATATTTATTATAATATAATATTATATTATATATAATATTTTATATAACATAATACAAAAGTATTATTAAATAGAAAAGAAGAATAAGATGTTCTTTGTATTACATAGGAAAGTAGTGCTTTATCATTTTTTTAATTAGGGAACTCAAAATGTTAGTAAATTAATTAATTCTGATATCAAACGACCCTGCGTATTTACTTCATCATTTATATCACAGTATAGTAAATTGTTTGTTTGGTAAGAACGAAGGTTGTTTCTGAGCTCCCGCTAAATTGTAAACACATGGAATGTGAACCAGAAAGACTTGATAGTATAACATTTAGAGGTAGTTTTCAAGAAAATAATATAAATAGTTTTAATGCTTTTTTTTGTCTACCGTAGTAGCATTTTTGTCTTAAATCTGAAAATTGCAAAACGTTCAAGCAGCGAGTAATATGCATTTCAGTTGTCAATCCAGTACATCGTATGGTAATGGTCACAGGTCATACAAGTGACAGTCTAAGGTGGGTTAATACCATGTACATATATATATATATATATATATATATATATACAGAGAGAGAGTAGAGTTAAAGAACCAAATCAAAGGCCCCCATGCCTATTCGCGAAGCAGATACAAATCTGACATGGCTAAACTCAAATGCATTTTGTTGCAAAATGATGATTATTGCTTTACGAACAAAAACTATTTTCTTTCTACCACACTTTTATATTTAATTTTTCGTTACCATGCCGAGAGCTTGAATCCTGTGTCACAATTAGTAATGCAGACTGGAAAATTAGTTACATCATACAATTACATAGTCTACTCACGTAAATAATGAAAGTAAATAAGTTGTAAACTCGTTAAAAAGTAACAAAAACCATGGTCCGAAATCAATTTGCTGAGAAACAACAGTTGGGCGATATAATTTTTTGTATTTAACCTGCCTGATAAGAGCTTCACCGTGACAGTAGAGTTCCATTGTTCCAGAGGATGTCGTGTATAAAATTTGAATAAAGAGCAAGTCGTTGTTATTTATTAAGTCGAAAACGCAAAAATTAGAAAGATTGACATGCCATCGCATAAACACCAGTCTGGGTAGCAAAAAGGGCACAACAAGGGGAAAAGGACATAAAAACACGGAAGGGTTCTCGCAGCATTTCTCAACCTGGAAACCCCAGATCAAGCAAAGTCCAAGAGCCTACTTTCTGCTCAAGAGATGCGTATCCAATGGAACTTTTAAGTGCAAACATATGATATCGATGACAAACCACACAAATTGATGCTGAAGAGCGACATGTAATAGCTGATAAGCCTGTTGTATTTGATATTTGAAGTTCAACTGGCAACTGTATCTCATCAGCTGGAAATCGTTCTACCACGTAAACCAGTACCCTTCTCAAACCAGTTCATGGTTAGCCTACTGGTGTAAATTGGAAGAAGGTAAATACCAGAGTCCCAAGCCACGACAAGACCTCAACATATCGAGATTTCTATCTGTCTAATCTTGAACTTAAAATATGCTTGTAAATGCTTGGTGCAGTAGACTTGATGATTAAAGAGCGAATATTGTCTGAGGCAGAGCAGTGAGAAAAGCTATTCACTTGTATCATTAATGTGACAGTATTTTTCAGAGTGAGGAAGTGGGTGGTCCTGCATTACGTTGATTAATCTTTTTGACTTGGTGATGTTTTCAACGAAATTTTAAAAAAATATTAGAGCTCTTTGCACATTATGGTTTTCTTCTTAAAGAATATCATTTAAACGTGAAGGAGAGGTAAAGTCCTGCAAGCTCATTATCTTTCTCCCAAGCCCCCAAATAAATTTATAAAGATTTTTGCTCAAAAAATTCAAGGCCGTGTTATAAAAGAGCAAGAAAATGCAAAACATTTTACAATTATGTTTGCCACGTCTGACGCCAGCAAAATTAGCAAACAATCCTTCGATACTTAAAAAGAGATAGTGATACGTTTCTCATCAATCAATCAATCTTGGTGCCGTGCCAGTATTCTGGCGTAGGCGGCAGTCATAACAGCCTTCTCTTGGTGGTTCGTCAGACCCTGAGTGAGCACAGTGAATCACCAGTCAGTTGCACGTTCTAACCATGCCCAGTACGTAGATCTTCGTCTTCCCCTTGATCTTTTTCCTTCTACACGGCCAGTCAACACAACCTCTTCAAGCCTCTCCTTCCTCATCACATGCATTACAAACCGAATCTGCCTGTTCACGATCGTCTGTGATAAACATCTATTAGTCCCTGCCTTACGCCGAGTTGGTTATCCTGTCTGTCAAAAATACCCTCAACATTCTCCCCAGAAACCACGTTTCCACTGTTCTAATCCTGTCTTCCACACTTTAGTAATGGTCCAACTCTGGCAACCATATTGTAGAGTTGACCACACGTAGCACACCATAAGTAGCCTAATTCTAGTTTCGATTTTCACACTGCTTGACCGTAGAACTTTCTCCAACTTTTTGAAATTTGTTTTCGCAATGCCAATTCTCTCTATTTTCACCTCTGATCCAGTGTCAGCTGAAACCAAACTACCCAAATAATAAATTTGTTCAACTTTCTCCAATTTTTGGCCCTTTATCAATATTTCATCTCGTCTCCTTTTTTGAAAAATTTATCACAAATGACTTCTTTCTGTTTATCTCCAAACCTATCTTCTCCCTTTCTTCTACCACTGTATCCACAATGGCTTGTAGTTTTTCTTCACTGTCTGCTACCAATGCTGTATCATCTGCAAATCTGATGTCGTTAACATTNACCACTGTATCCACAATGTCTTGTAGTTTTTCTTCACTGTCTGCTACCAATGCTGTATCATCTGCAAATCTGATGTCGTTAACATTTGTAGCACTAATAGATATTCCTGCCTCACTCCCCTCATTTCGACATACTCACTAACTTCGCCACTGAGTCTCACAGCTGCCTTTTGTTCCCAGTATAGCTTCAATATCCTGTCCACCCAGATCTAATGCTTCCAGGATTTTAAACGAAGGCTCGATCAAAGGCTTTCACACAGTCAACAAAACAAACATGTCCTTCTTTTTGCATACTAACTGCTTTCTCTAACAATTTACGATATTTTCAGTACGAGATAGCATTTCGTGTGCTCTTATCGGCTGTGAAACCATACTGTTCTTCTGCTACCTCTCCAACTGTTCGACCCTGCAGCCTACCTAGAAAAACTCTAAGAATCAGCTTTATTAGTTGGCTTATTAAGCTGATTGTTCTGAAAAACTCACATTTTGTATCCCCCGTTTTCTTAGGCAGAGTGATAAAGGTAGATCTGCACATCATCTCTGGAAAATGACCTTCCTCATAGATTTTATTTGCTAATCCTGTTATTTGTTCTATTCCAAACTCTTCTAGTGCCAAGATAGTTTCTGCCACAATCCCATCCGGGCGCCCAGCTTTAACTCTTTTCATGTTCTTTACAGTTCTTGCTATTTCCACTTTCAAAATTGGTTTGCCTCCTTGTTTCTGGGAAATATTTTTTTCTCCTCTGTTATCAGCAAACAACTCTTCTATATACTCTTTCCATCGATGTAACATATCCTCTTGATCAACCAAAATACTTCCAACCTTTGCTTCAATGCAGCTGGGTGTAACACTCTTTTTACTTGAGATTACCCGTAGCACCATGTCATGCAACTTCTGTGGGTTGGTCTTCTCCATTCGTTCCAGTTCTTCGCACTGTTTCATATACAGACACTCCTTTGCTTGCCGACATCGAACACGCACCTCCCTGTTTAATCTGTCATATTCTTCTGAACATCCCTTTACTGTTCTGGGCTTTTCCATTAGTTCTAAAATCTTGTCCGTCATCCATTCCTCCTTCTTCCTTTGTGTTACAGAAGGTATGATTTCTTTAGTAGCTTTACTAATTCCCAAACAAATTTGTTCATTGTCATCTACTGCTCTGTTGTTCTCCTTATCATTTTCCATATGAAGTTTAACCTTGTGTGACAGCATTTCTTAATCTCCTATCGATTGTTATGAAATCGATCTGGTTCCTTGAGCAATCATTTGGGCTTCTCCATATCCACAGACGTCTGGAATGATGTTGAAAGTACGTATTAGTGATTACCTCGATATTTCCTTCACACCAATGAAAGGTATCTCCACAATCATTTCGTCTGCCCAGTCCAAGTAGTCCAACAACATTTGATTGCCTACCTTCACCAATTCTAGCATTTTTAGCGTTTCTCATATCAGGGCCAATTTTAGCGATAGCTGATTGTTGCAACAAGGCCTTGGCACAGATCATGCAAATCGCTCAAATAATTTGGAGAGGCTTAAACAGTACCCCATACTAATTGCTGATTGGATAAGCGTGATGACCGTGAGTGGGTCAAATTCAAATGTGTTCACGTAAAAGCAAAAAATACAGGAGAAATGAATACTTTAAATAGACTACAACTAGAAAATGACAAGAAAATACTATTTACAAACAATTCATGGGAACAATGAGTATCCTAGTCTACAGCTAATGATTGGAAACAAAATAATATTTACAAACAACTTCTTGGAAACAATTTCACCTTCTTACGAGGTTCAACTTGGTTGAGTCAAAGCTACAACGATCTGTACACTAATCTGCGGACATCAATAAACAAGTTTAAATAGCTTGCCATCATAAATGACATTTAACCATGTGTACAACCACTGCCTTGTAACGTAAGTCAACTGATAAAGCTGCAATTGATTCGCAGCCATGCAAATATGTTTCAAGTGCATATAATTCCTAATCACATATTCAATTTGTAAAAACATAACCTAAATATATTTTCTGTTCTAACATAGCCAGAGGCGGATTTCAACTTGTCCCAGCGATGCTTCACCACACGTCAGGTTGTTCTGGGACAATGTAAACACTTTCTATTAGTTTAATATATTAACAATTTTTTTAAGCAAATGTTTATGTTGCGTCGGGTTTAATAATTATCAACCATACCAAACGTTTCCTAACGACTTCCCTACTATTCCTTTGCTAGGGGTAGGCGGGAAAACTAGAACAGATTGGCTTTAATCTTGTACGCTTGGATCCATTAACTAAATCCTCTTTCTGTAAATCTAATTGTCTAACGTCAAATAATAGTACCAAACGTAATAGACGACTGACGTATTTTGCATTTTTATCTATTGCCGAGGTTCCAAATTAACAATAATATTTTAAATAAGCATATACATTTATAGGCTCCAAAACATTTATGCAAATTACTTGTGCAGTGTGTTCTAAAGAAAAATAAACAAGCAGAATAAGATGTAAGTTGGTGATAAAAATGTTTCAGAAAAAAAAACTAGTAGAAATCAAAACTCAGTAGAATAAACGAAACCCAATGCTCAACACACACATACATACATACATACATACATACACACACATACATACACACATACATATATACACACATACATACATATACACACACATACACACACATACACACACACTAAAAGACGTTCGATGTAGGTGACGGTGGTGGAATGGCTAGGTTTTCATAACCTAAAACACAGAAGTAATTACATACTAGTCTCAATGCTTAAAACCATACTAGCTGTGACTATTATACTCTTATTTATCTCAGCAATCATTATGTCAAAGGTCTTGAGGCATTTCTTCGAAATCGTCATTCAATAGTAAGCATCTATTAATAGCTGCCTATCAAGAGAATAAATATTCTTTTGCTAGGGGGTTAAATGTTCCTCTACCATGGTATTACGGAACTACTATGTCTGTACCACAAACATGTCTCTTGTTTTAAAAGTTTGGAAAAAAATCCTATAAATTTTGTGCATTGCTTTTCAGGTGTCAAAGGATTTAACACAGATANCAAGCAAATGTTTATGTTGCGTCGGGTTTAATAATTATCAACCATACCAAACGTTTCCTAACGACTTCCCTACTATTCCTTTGCTAGGGGTAGGCGGGAAAACTAGAACAGATTGGCTTTAATCTTGTACGCTTGGATCCATTAACTAAATCCTCTTTCTGTAAATCTAATTGTCTAACGTCAAATAATAGTACCAAACGGAATAGACGACTGACGTATTTTGCATTTTTATCTATTGCCGAGGTTCCAAATTAACAATAATATTTTAAATAAGCATATACATTTATAGGCTCCAAAACATTTATGCAAATTACTTGTGCAGTGTGTTCTAAAGAAAAATAAACAAGCAGAATAAGATGTAAGTTGGTGATAAAAATGTTTCAGAAAAAAACCTAGTAGAAATCAAAACTCAGTAGAATAAACGAAACCCAATGCTCAACACACACATACATACATACATACACACATACATACACACATACATACATATACACACACATACACACACACTAAAAGACGTTCGATGTAGGTGACGGTGGTGGAATGGCTAGGTTTTCATAACCTAAAACACAGAAGTAATTACATACTAGTCTCAATGCTTAAAACCATACTAGCTGTGACTATTATACTCTTATTTATCTCAGCAATCATTATGTCAAAGGTCTTGAGGCATTTCTTCGAAATCGTCATTCAATAGTAAGCATCTATTAATAGCTGCCTATCAAGAGAATAAATATTCTTTTGCTAGGGGGTTAAATGTTCCTCTACCATGGTATTACGGAACTACTATGTCTGTACCACAAACATGTCTCTTGTTTTAAAAGTTTGGAAAAAAATCCTATAAATTTTGTGCATTGCTTTTCAGGTGTCAAAGGATTTAACACAGATAAATTTTCACTTTAAAACAATTGACGGTGAAAAAATACAACCACATACAACAAAATTTTTATTCAAGCCTGTGGACTGTATTATACGATACTTTTAACTTAAAAGTAAAGTACTAATCCCAGATTCTACAGCACCAAATACCAACTGAAAATGTGATATCTTAATGAAAATGTCATTCCTGATCCAAAATAACTCCTCAAACCATTTTTTTCGTAAGTGAAATCGAGATTTTTCAACCCCCTAAATAAAACGAGACACAAGAACTGTAGAAAACTATTTGCAACATTATTACAAGTCTTTTTCAAAGATTGGTTGGCTTTTTATTGTTGTTTTTATTGTTTCCCTTCAGTTACTTCAGTAGCATCGTCGGAATATTTAGAAGAACATAGGAGAAGTCCCCAAGTTGTTATCAGGGGCCAGTCTCCAGTCCACAACTCGAACTTACAGTGCTCAAGCATCAGTGACTAGATCCACTTCTATAAAATAATTATACGTAAGAGGAAAACTTTTCTTTCTTTCTTTTACTTCCTTTCTTTGACCTAGGGCGTCGTCTATATAATTTCCCGCCACGTTTACATTTATCACCATCTAAAATATCTTCACCAGATGCAGAATATCCTTCGTCACTTAAAATCACAGAGTCTTTGTCTGAATCAGACGAGTCATAATAAGCACTAGAATTAAGTTCACTTTGTGTTAAACTATTTGAATAATTTGCATTAATTTTTCCATGTTGTGGAGGTTCGTCACCGGACAATATCACGGTTTCAGCGTCGCTCATACTCGTTCCCCTTATAGGCGCAACGACAAGTTTATCTAAAAAGAAAAATAGTAGAAATTATAAACAATGGGAATATCTCATTTATTAGTACATTTCTTTCTGCAAGGGGGCTATCTTACAAACTATTATATTATCAACTAATGCCGAGTTTAATAATGTGATTGATGATCACAGAAATTATCTAAAAACCAGTGAGATATTCCCAAGGCACCCTTTCCAACGTGAGAACTCTGAGTGGAACTGCTATGCTCAATAACTCATAATGAAACATATTTATTCATTACGCTGTAATAGTACTTTTATCGTCAAATGTCATTAATAAAAATAAAAATCTCAGTTTCGTTATGTCTCTGTGGTTACTCATAACAAATATTAGGTGTCGTTGAGGCTCAGCCTTTGCAGTTCACACGGAGCTAATTACCTAGGTGTAATTTTCCTTGATTACTTGTAGTCAACTTCAAAGCAATTACATAGTGACCAAATTTTTGTTAAAGCAGCAAAACTCGATTTATGTATTAAACACAGGGTACAGGAGAACATCTGCAAGTCAATGGAGTCCAAAATGGAGTTAAAGTTTTAAAAGTCCTTTTTATAAACTTCTTACATTCAATATCCCTGAGTTAAAATGCATGGTTATCTTCAAACTAAAGTGTTTTCTTTGTAGAGATCCAAACCTATATTTTTCTGCAGGGTCGAAATTCCAACGTAATAAGTAAAAATACCAGTTTCCAATTCCTCTTACAGAAAATGATTTTGCATTGGCTAGTTACCATGCGAGGGAGAGCAGATTAAAAGCAGACAAAAACGATTTCTATGTTTTTAAAAATAGCAACAAAATTTTGCTCTGCCTCGCAGTTCTTGCCTTACAAATAAATTTCCCCTGAGGTATCCCGAACGAAGCAACACAAACAAATACATGTAATACAGGTCAGCTTCTCCTTCACAGGCTCTTTACCAAGCATTTCTATTATCCGCAAAAATATGGGTCAAAACACTTTTAGGGTTTAATAATCTTTAACAAGAAATGCATATACGGTATATTCCTTAAACAGCACTTTTAAAACACCTGAGTTTGGTTCCTGAGTGTTTTTTCCTTTCCAAGGCAATGACTGGCGTTGGCCATCTGAAATTTTTTTTGAGGCAGTCAAACGTGGTCGTACGTTTCTATTGCGAAATATTTTTGCAATTTCCGTTTAAATGTAGTAATATATGGAAACTCTTTGCGGTATCACCATCATCATCGTCATCATCATCATCATCATCATCATCATCATCATCATCATCATCACCACCACCACACCATCGTTATCATCATCGACATCGTCATCACCACCAATATCACTATCACATATTTGAGTTTCTCTTTTCGATATTTACAGGTTTATATTTGTTCCAGAAAAAGTGTAGATTTGTAATAATAGTGTGTACTCCAAGTAAGCTTAATGACTTAATTTTCCTGCCTTGACACTACTGAAATATTTTTATGTCAATTAAAAGGACCACGAACATTGAAGAATCTCTCTTGGCACTTGCTTTTGATAATGTCTGGCAATACATAATAAAGACACTAGACAGAAATCGTCTTAAGACTTTAACAACTACACAGTAAATTTGGCTACTTTATATAGCCAACTTTTCATTTACTTAAGAGCTCCAAGTGGATATAAATTCATCATGTGTAAAGACAATCTTAAAATGACGACTATGTTACACAAGAAAGTACCAAAACCTAACCACCATTTCGTTACAATTAAAAACTTCTGGGAATAATTAAAATTAAAATTTCAACCTTGATGCTTACCAAGTATGTCTTTTTCTGCTTTCCTTCTCTTTTTCTCTACTTTACCACAAGTCGATGTGCTGCTCACCGACGTTGTGCGATCAGACAGTTCCGACATACTTTTGGAATTCCTTTTGATACAATCGTCAGATGATTCTTCAGCACTAAGGTCATCCTCTGCCGACTCTGCATCATGAAGCCATTTTATAATCTCTTCCTGTGATCTCCCTAACCTACCGTTCAATCGGCCCTCCTTAGAATTCTCCTTAAATAGGAGAGAATGTTCCATAATTGCCGTCGTTGAAATACTTCTTGGCTTTTGGTCAACTAAGGTCCCCAGGGATGCACCAACTGAGCTGGACATGGATGGTTTCTTGGCTTTTAATGTGTCTGAAGAATGCGAAGAAAGATCCGTCAGAGACGATCTGTTACTTTCTTTCCGTGCACTGACCTTTCTTCTATCAGCTACAGCTTTTGTGTTGTCAATTTTTTTAAACGCATCAATTTCAATTAGGGGGATGCTGCCTTTAGCTTCGTGCTTTAATAAATGATCACATGACTTCGTTGGACGCACTCTTTGTTTTGGTTGTACAAGAGGGGTCGACTGACCGAAAATCATCGACTTTCTTAAAAGGGCTTCATTTGACTTGGCAGTAGGTTTTTTCTTGCTTATGTCTACCATCTCTAACATATCGTATGACCTGGCGCCACTCAAAGCTCTGTAAGATCGGTAGGGTTCAAGTGGTACGGGAGGTTTAATATTCAAAATCTCATCCTCTGCACTGCTGGCAGAAATGTTTGCATTCGTTTCGTTGTTGTAGGGCCCAAATTGGCCGTCACAGGCAAAATCTCCTGGTGGTAGGTGGTGTCCTGTGTCATCTGGTACGTCAATTTCTACAATAGTTTGCATTTGGCCACCATCATCAAATATTGCTCCAGTATTCTGGTAAGGTTCTTGTTCATTTCTAGCTGCCTGTGGACGGAAATCAAGCAATATTCAAACCTCAAATTTATGAATTAAAAATCAAAATAAAAGTTTAAAATCAGTCGTTGATTTTCAAAACACTATGACTTGAAAAAAATGTTTTACAATTCCATTAATTTTCCAATACAATAGCTGATGTTAATCTAGGGGTCCACTTTATCATTTTCGTTATCACATTGCAAGTCGTGTTAATGGATGTCTCCATCCGCTAGCCCTAAAATAAGTGATAAATGACTCGGTTACCCGGCCAAACAAATGTCGATTCTCTTTGAGAATACTTCCACTTAATTATTCAAAATTATAAAACCTTATTTCATACAATGGTAAACACATTCAGATACTAAAACCGTCTTTGGTAATATATGTGTCCTGTTAGACTTTCAATATTAGTATTCACCTTACAAAAACAGGTTAAGCAATAGTGTCTTAGGTGTGTTACTGGTGTTACTTCTGTTACCTTGGCTTAAATGGCTCAGGTTCATTTTAATAGTACAAAGTGGAATTTAAATCAAGTTTATAAAACTTTGGTCTATTGAGAAAGAAGCAGTAATGCTCAACACCAGTTGTTCTTGTCTACAAGCATGGGTGGTTATCAACAATGGCTAAATGGGTCTGGGCCTGCTGACCAGACGAGCTACGACGGCCTACTAGACGCCGACCTGGTACTAAAAAGAATCGAGACAAAAAATAGCATTGAAGCAAGGGAAAAAGTGTCAAGAATGCGTTTTATTAATGTCCTCATCCCCTTCCCTCCGCACAGAAACAACTAACTGCTTATAATATTGCCTTGCACAACTAACAAGGAAAACCAACATGACACCAGCATTATTTTCTAGGCAAAATGTGAATTTTGCTCTTTAGTTGAATATTCCGACTGCGAATAAAATGCTAACTAAAAAAGAATTGTATGATTTTTGTTTCATTCACGAAATGTGGTACCAGAATAAATTTGTTTCGCACTTTGGTTAGATTAAAAGCCAACGTGTCTAACGTTATAAACAACCGCTACAAAAACAACAACAAAACGACAGCACAAGGACTTTCAAATATTAAATATATGTTGAGAAATTTTATTAAATATATGTTGAGAAATTTGTGCGAAAAATTAGGTCTAAAGCTTGATAAAAGAAAAGCGCCAGATCCAGCAATCATGACTGGGTCGATGCGTTTAGTATATTGTGTATACGTTTTCAATGAGGACAGAATATTTATCTTCATAACTGTTTGTAAAGTGTATCAACTTACGCCAAAATTCAAAGCCTGCTTGTAATATAGTTAAATATTAAAGAGAATATGGTAGGATAGGCTCACTAACTAACATCGGAAAGAAACAGCTGTTCTTTCATACTCATGTTTTACATACCGGACTAGATGTGTTAGTAACAAACAAAATTAGGAGAGAAGGGTGAGTGCTCAACCGTGGATAAATAGGGCCCGCAAAATCTCTAATTAGTTTTTAAGGGAAATCTATAACCACACCTTCTTAAGTCACAACCCAATGTACATCAAATCTCAAAAATATTCCTAGAAACAATTTCAAACTTACCATTGACGATGAATTTGTTCTTGTTCTTGTAAGCAATGTTCCATTATTTGTTTTGCTACCTGACGAGAGTCGCCGTCTTTCGTAATAAGAGTCAGTACGCATTTTTAGTTCACTTCTCGTATCGCATTTGATAAATGCTATCCAAGCATCTCTGGCATTCTTTTGGGAAATGCAATAAAACATGAATATTGAAAACCCTTGAAGTGAGTTAAATATTGCAAATAGATACTGGAACACAAGCCGTGCATGGCTTAGTGCAAGGATACCAAGAATCCATGTAAGGCCAACCAAAATCAAAATACCAAAAGCACGCCTCAACCTTGTCGCTGCTGCATTGGCATTGCTACGATCCACTGTGCTGGTGATGCGCGTGTTGAGTTTGTATATGATGGTAATAAACAAAACAACATTTGTTGCTAAAATCAAACACACTGGTCCCAAAAAGGCGATGAAGAATGGCAAGTCATTAATACGGCAGCTGAAAGAAAAGAAAAATGCACTTTTTGATTTAGCCACGGATAAATACTGAAGTATATAAAAACTGGAAAAATTACAACACACCGAAATACTGTATATTCAACAAAAACTAAACATTCTAACAACTATAAATTTAGGGAACTTTAAAGGTGACTAGAAAAAAGTATACAACAAATTTAAGAGATATGAAAGCATACTCCTGGGGCTGAACACTAACAAAAATAAGTAAAGTTAATAGGATCATTACGTAGCAAAAAGACCCCCACCATAACATAATATCAAACAAAGGTCTATAAAAACGCTAAACGATTAAAACTCTAAAACCTCTTACATCAGGTCACCTTCAAATAGAATATTATTGAGCCAATACATATTATATCATCTTGGAAGTATTGTTATATCAGTTTCTGTTTCATGTACTTTGTTCGATATTTTTTCTTAACTCCATTACATCTATTGCATTTTGGGAATTTCAGTCGTGGATTATCATCTGTTCAAATAAATAAGCACGGCTTTAAAAATGTCTCCACGATGTTTTAAGACTTGTACCAGGCAATATTGCAACACCATAACTTACTTTGTTTGGGGCCAATAGTTCCCTCTTCAAAACTTAATTCCCACCATATTTAATAAGTACACTTTGACCTCCTAAAAAAACTAATTAAATGGTTCCAGTTCTTTACAACTTTCAGAGTACGTTTACTTATTCTTTGGGGTTCTTTTCACTAAATAGTACCACGCCTTACGTACCAATATACTATGGTCATTTGTCTGTAACAAATGTGGTGGATATGAATTGGGGAGAATTTTAGCATTCAGCAAAGCAGTGTTAACTAGGGTTTGGGAGATTGATGTTGTAATTCATCATTTGCATTAAATATAATGAAGTACTTTCACATTAACAGATGTTACCAGGTAAAATTGTATTCATATATACACCCCGCGTTGAAATTATCCCAATTCTAAAACTGACCTAAAATGACATCTTTCTCCAACTTCTGAAACACTTAAATAACCACCATGCTGTACAACCGTATAAAAAGTAAATTTATTTTACTTACTAATATCTTCCACCATAATTGTCAAGACCGAAGGCAAGCGTCGCTGAAACTACTAATCCTGGGATTCCTAAAATCAAAATAGAAGTCAAATAGAAGTTTATTATATTGCTCAGACGATTCAAACAAGAACTACGACATAACGAAGAAAGAAGAAACATTTTCCTTGTAAATAGTAAATGTTTGGGATATCGCTGAAAAATAGAACAAAAAATAACCTATTAACTGTAAAAAAAAATCCATAATTTTGGCTGGGATTAATATACTGAAAGCAAGTAAGACTTGAGCAAACATGTATCCTTTAAAAGACTTTCCAAATCGAAAATCATTTGGCCCAAGGTACTCTAATTCTGAACACATTTGTAATGCTAATATAACTAACACAACCTGACTAAGATATGTGAGCTAAACGAGTAACTAGGAGCATGCATGTACTGACTATTGCGAATCGACGACAAAAGCAACAATTAACTTTTCTGAAGTCGTATCATCAACTATTTAATCAATGAATAAACGCTGAACAAACGCTTTTGACCGAACTCCTACAAAATAAACCAGACGACATCAAACTAATTAAGGGGCAATAGAGGAATGTAAATATCCTTAAGCACTTGTAAATACTAAGTATACCTTGCGAAATACTGATATGCTCAAAGTCTAGCAAACAATATTTATAAAATTTCAAGTCAACTAATCAATCAATCTACCTATCTATCAACCAGTGTCTCTGTCT
>RDPX01000033.1:3339582-3360369 GCA_003991215.1 Morbakka virulenta
AGCTAGGGAGGCAGGAAGGGAGGGAGGTAAGGAGGAAGGGAGGCAGGAAGGGAGGAAGGTAGGCAGGAAGGTAGGGAGGAAGGTAGGCAGGAAGGTAGGAAGGTAGGGAGGAAGGTAGGAAGGAAGGTAGGAAGGAAGGTAGGAAGGTAGGTAGTTGGGTAGGCAGGTAGGTAGGTAGGTAGGTAGGTAGGTAGGTAGGTAGTTAGTTAGGTAGGTAGGTAGTTGGGTAGGTAGGTAGTTGGGTAGGTAGTTAGGTGGGAAGGTAGGTAGGAAGGTAAGTAGAAATGTAAGTAGGATGGTGGTAGGAAGGTAGGTAAGTGGGGAAAAGATAAATCAAAAGTCTTTTATAGGAAATGGTACCGGTAAAGGTACAGTGCTTGCGCTGTCACCAAGTGTGGTTTTGGTCATTTTTGGCTAAGCAACCTGCAGAACCAATTCCCATTCAGGCAATGAATATCTGATCCCTATAAACTTAAAACTACTGTCCACTTCTGTTATCTCACAAACTTTAATTTTTATACCAGGTATGCCTGTCGTCGGGTCTCACTTCAATAGGTAATTTCTTTTCGGCGGAATCCAAAAGCTTAAGTTACTCACACAATTTCAATTCTAACAGCTACAATTCCATACCTGCATTTATTGTCAAAGTGATGTTTAAATAGTAACTCAACTAAAAGGCTAGCATGTTCATATATCCGCAATATGCCATAAACCGGGTTTAAAAGTTTAAACTTGCACATACAGCAGGTATGAAAAAGTTACTACTGTTGTAGACATTTGCACCTAGAAAAAAACAACTTGGCTTGTTGCTAATCACTGCATGTAAGGTTACTTGTGTACAAAGTAATTTCTTGTTCCGATACTGAGACGGTTCCTGTCACAATTCTACTCAAGCGCACGCGTCTGTGCAGAGCCAAGACGAAGGCAATTTTGGAATATCCATTGGTATGTTTGGTTTTGCTGGTACAACATGCAAAAGTCGTTAAGATTAATACAAATCCCACTAACCTCGTTGATCTTTTTCAACTTTTCGGTGACTGAAGGTTCCTTCCTTTTTGGTTTTTCAGTCGAAGATTTGGCTATACATTAAAAAAACCAACCCGGTAACGTTATTTTTGAAAAATGCAAAAACTAGGGGCAAAACAAATTGCAATCATCGTTACACCGCAACATGACTTTACTTTAGCCCAAATGTTTGCACCATATACACAAGTATAAGAAAGGTCAAACAGTTGACATCAATAGGTAGGGAAAAAAGTGATAGATATAGGAATAAAAACATGTTTACAACATTTCCGTGAGAAATAATCACGATTGCATCGTTATGAACACTCTATGAGGGAAGGGGGAAGGGAGTGGGGGTATTAGATCAGGAAAAAGACACGCGGCAAACGGAAAATTTAGGACGGAAAGCAAAACTACCACCGTGTATTGGATGATTGTGCAGTATTAGACCAGCCATAACTGTGTTCGCGGAGTATGCACAAGATGGATAATTCACAGTGGGGCAATTTTTAACTTTTCAAATTTCTTATTGGGATTTACTGCAAATTCCTACTAACTTATAGCAAAATCGGGGCAAACAGCGTAAAAACTGAGGCAATATTCGAACGCAGTGTGTCGAAATTAGAGAAAAAAATACACAAAAAACAACTAAAAAATCTTTGTTCTTGATTATAATTCAAGAGAAAAGATGTGAATAACGACATGGNCGGCAAACGGAAAATTTAGGACGGAAAGCAAAACTACCACCGTGTATTGGATGATTGTGCAGTATTAGACCAGCCATAACTGTGTTCGCGGAGTATGCACAAGATGGATAATTCACAGTGGGGCAATTTTTAACTTTTCAAATTTCTTATTGGGATTTACTGCAAATTCCTACTAACTTATAGCAAAATCGGGGCAAACAGCGTAAAAACTGAGGCAATATTCGAACGCAGTGTGTCGAAATTAGAGAAAAAAATACACAAAAAACAACTAAAAAATCTTTGTTCTTGATTATAATTCAAGAGAAAAGATGTGAATAACGACATGGCATCTTGGCCAGGTCGTACAGTTTCATTAGTAAAAACCTGGGCCTGATGGCTAAATCAGCTTACTGAGTGTAAAGGTACAAAATAACTAGTAATGGCATGACAGTGGCTACAAGGCTGTAGGGCAAAAACCCAAAACTGCACACCGTTTTCCTCATATTAAAAGTTGGAAAAAGACCTAAATACAAAATCAAACTCAACAAAAACCTTTTTTTCTCCAGAGAAAACGGTGTTTGGAACATCAAAACCATGTGGTTGTTAAGATGACTTTTATATGATAAAGAACCTGCAGCACTAATTAAAAGCTCTTTTTTCTGTGGCGCATTTAAGAGGGTGCTGATTGAAGGGGATTGTTTTTTTTCTTCATTTACTTAATGGAGCTTATTTAAGACCGGGGGTTCTTTGAGGAAGTACCCAAATGTACCATGGTCTGCGAGCCGAACAAGACAAAATAAATAAAGAAAAAATTCCTACTTATTTTCAAAAAAACTGTCACCAACTAGACGTAGCGGCTCATTGGCAGTATAGTACCTCATTTCTCTATTGTCATTATTACTGTTGGCTAAGTAAAAGGATATGACTTGACTCGCCCAATGTAAGAGAAAACGAATCTTCTCTTTTGCATGACTGCGTCAATTTCCCAGATTTTTAACGCAAACTAGGAACTCTACACAATGACTAAATAAAATATGGGGATGTTAATTGACAACCTGAAAGTTAAGAAGAGGAAAAGAAAGAGAAAGGGAATGAGAACGGTAAAGAGAGAGAGAGAGAGAGAGAACGGTAAAGAAAAGGAGTTCGCTTTGCTTGTCCAATTCTCCACTTGATATCCTTTCCGAACTTCCATCTTTTGCAGTCCAAATTTGCAGGTTCAACTCAACATCAAACGACATGCGGGTACTTGTGCCTTTTGACCAATGAGAGGGCTTTCTGGCAGTTAACCGTTAATCCAAGCTTTCCACTTTCCACTTTCATTAGTTAATCATGTTAATCAGTCCTTGAAGCCTCTCCTCTGTATCCACAAACAAAGCCATATTGCCTGCTTACCTTTGTTGTTATAATATCTTTAACCAATAGCCTTGCCGGACACCATCTTCAATGCCAATCTTGTCACGCAAATCTCTTTGTCTCTGTGGCTGCTTTCTACTCTTAATACAAATCTCAAACCAATGTTAGATCTTCCCATTAAATTTTAAGTTCTTCCAATATTCTCACTAACTCGGTATGTTTGGCACAGTCAAAACTTACATAGTCAATAAAAGAGATCAACAAATCATGTTCCTCAATACACTTCTTTCACTAGTGGCCTTAAATACTTAATTGTATTTCTCGTCCCCTTTCCTTGTAGATGGCCGTACTGCTCATCTGATATGTTTTTTCTTAAATTGAAACCCTAAGCCCCGTCTCATTTCAAAACGTTCATTACTGATTCACTTATAAAGTAAATACTGGTATACCTCCACACACCTACTTTGTATCCTTTAATCCCAACGTTAAAAAACAAACAACAAATTTATGTTAGTACGTCCTCTTTTACTGCCCACATCCGGGCACAAGAGCTTTTTTCATAAAAAAAGAAATATTTACTATTATAAATTTATAATCCACTTTTGTGAATTTTAGCTGTGACTTTTCCGGGTTTGGCATCCAATGTGGTCATATTGGAAAAAAATAATATACAACGGAGAGGATTTTAGAGGTCCAAATTCAAAAATCAAAGGGATTTTTTTATCAATTCCTTCCCGAAGATTCCAACGGATCAAACACAATGCTCCCATATTATACTAGGCTAATAAATAAATACTGTTAAAAACAGATAAAATACATCACCTTTAAATGTATACACAGCCAAGGGCGCCGTAAATGGTCCGTTACCAACAACTGTTGATGCACTTACACTGGCAACATACTGTGCATCTGATCGAAGATTCCTGACTTGGAAGTACAGCTCTGTTGTGTTAAATACGATTTTCTTCCCCTTGGATAAAACACCAAGAGCTGGCTCCTGCCACAAAATATGATATAATGTTATCTGACCGCGGCGATGGCGAAGGGTCGGAGGCTGCCATGCTAACTTTATTGTACTCTCGGTTTCGGAAACTAAGTGCAGATTGGTCGGTGGGCCTGATGGGACTGTTCACCGAAGATAAGAGAGAAAAATACCGTATTGTGCCTACGTTAAAAACTCTGTGTGGTTTGCATGTTTTAAGTATAAAGGGTAATCAAATAGTTAAATCCACATACGGTGTTCAACACAGCCCTTTTATGCGGCAACTTTACTAAGCTGAAAAACTAAAAACATTGTCGATACAAAAGACTACTATACCGAAATATACTATCGACATTAATCGTCCAAAACACCTAAGCTTTTACTTTTTAGTTGTGAGTAAGGAAACAAGTTCAATGAAAAATTTTAAAATGTACAAAGAAAAAAATAGATTAAAAAAGAAAACTAACCCTCTACCCATATGGTAAAAAAACAAAACTCCTTTACAATCCTGTTTAAAAGGTGTAAAAGGTGAAACATGACCTTTCAAAACAAGTATTCTCTACGTTTTGGGGGTGTTTTTTTTGCTGTTGGAAAAAATGAGAGTACAAATTTAGAGACTACGAAGGAAGCGAAGGAAAAGGAAAGGAAAGGTCGAGGTAAGGTGAACCTGGGCGGGGAAGAGTCAGAGCGGGAGAACGAAGGAGAGTCAGGGAGGAAGAAAAGATGAGAAAGAGAGGATGGGAAAGAAAATTAGTGAAAGAAAAGGAGTGAAGGAAAAGGCGTGAAGGAAAAGGAGTTAATGGAGAGATAAAGGGGGTAAAAAAGGGGGAGGTGGTAGGAAAAGGGAATAAAGATTAAAATGGGGAAGTAAGTGGGGGAATGGGAGAAGGGAAAAGAGGCGAGGGAGAAAACGATAAGGAAAAAAAAGATAGGAAAGTAAAGAGGGGAAGCACAAAAGAAAGATTGAAAATGTGAAAGAAAACGGAACAGAATAAACGGGTAACAAAAAAATGAAATAAAAGTAAAATGCAAAGAAGAAAGGAGAGAAATTGGGGAAATATAAAGCAATTCATGTATTAGTGAGAGTTTATCCTCATTTCCCAATGCCGTATTAGTACACGTTTATCCTCATTTCTGGGTATTAAAACAGTCGGTTACGGTGTCAAGGCTGTATCTTTATCTTGCCACTGCTGAGTTTTAGAAACTGTTAGCAAATGTATGTCATTTCCGACAAGCAAGTAATGGAGCTAATTCTCAGGAAATTTGACTCACTGATGCCCAATATCCGACTTCCTTGACAACAATTTTAATGAAACAAAATCAAGTGACTGGAGGTCTGAGATATTATCTCTCCAAACGAATGTCGTAAGAGGTATGCACGAAAAGCTGGATTTCATCAAAGTTGTTGTTAAGGCGGCGGTAAGCAGCAAAAATAAGACATTATATAAAAAGTGTCATGAAGCAAAGTTTAGTGGAATATCTGTAATGGACTTTACCACAGACTTAATTCTCTAAAAAATCACAAGGTAGTAAAACCTATCAAAAGTCGTGATAAACATTAAGCGAATTAATAAATGATTTTCTCAAAGAAGAAAAACAGAAGGAAAAACCCTGTCAAATGCTCATTAGAAAATCAAGTCTTTAATCTCAACCCTGGACATCAGATAAAAAAACAAAACAAAACCACCAGACACCAGACACCATACACCAAACAATAAAATTCAAAAGTTCAACCCAAAGTGTTAAAGCTTAAAAAACGCCTTCTGCTTTCATAACAAAAATGTTACAAAGGACAAGAACCGCTGCAACAATTATTTTTTTAATTAACAAAAGTTAAAGCCCTAATGTTACTCAAGTAAAACAATAAGATTAAAGAGGGGAACCGACTAGCCCCTTTTTCAAATCCTCCATATTTTTGTGATCAATCATATATCAACAGCAACATAAAATGTTAATTACTTGTTTTGTAAACAGTATCAAACATACCATCTTCCTGGGTCTGAAAAACGACTCCGTGTATTGGAGTTCCTTCATCGTTATTGTGGTACAAAAAAGCAGCAGAAATCCTATATCTATTATACGGCTCAAGGTTTGTAAAATTAGAAACCACCGTCCCTGAAACATATGGGATAATCTTGGAAGCCACAGATAATGCCGACGAGGGTACAGGATACAGCTCAACTTTGTAGGCTCTGATATCGTCTTTTACTGTGCCAATCACATCAAGTGAGAACTCAACGGAATATCTCGTTGAATTTAGTACATGAAGTCCTGGTTTGGATCCTTTTAAAAAAGAAAAAATATTAGTAATATGTTACATCAGTGTATGGGTGGGTGCAAATAATATCAGCAGAATTTTAGTCAAGCATAACGTCATATTTCAAAAACATTTTATTGCTTTACAGCTTGCGTCTAGGCTCATGCATACATTCAACGAGGCCTCACTGTTTGATTTTTGACTGGCTTGTGACAGATCACGCTTCTTGTAAACGGACTTGTGAATTTCGAAACTTATCCCCAATAAAACCATTGCACTGCATTGTGAAACAAATGTAAAATGTCTATATTAAGATAATGATTATTAGTATATATATATAAGGATAAAGTTCTTGACCCCCTTTACATAGCGGGTTAGCAATTACAGCGTTTTTATATTTTGCGCAAATTTGGCACAAGTGCAGATTTGGCACTAATACTGGCCACCATGAATTTTCTATTTTGATCTGCATTCTTATACCAAATCGAGCTTTCCTTTAAATACTTTTTGAAGACTGAAAATTCCACTGCAGGGCCTTTCTAAACACCAAATGTCATTCTGATAAACTCGCGATAAAATTCACCCGCCAAAATACTATACTTGTTCTGAATATGTGTGACCCGTGACTCTTAATCACAGTTGCTTAATGTTATTGAAATGAGTGAAGAAAAAAAGAGGTGCATAAAATTGATAGAATGTTTAACAAAGGAGTGTGGTAATAAAAACACTTGGGCAACTTTTGATGCGTACCCTGGTGTGGGGGCATTTATACCATATCNGAATGTTAAACAAAGGAGTGTGGTAATAAAAACACTTGGGCAACTTTTGATGCGTACCCTGGTGTGGGGGCATTTATACCATATCTCTAAATGGTATAAAACGGAATCGCTTGAAAAAGTCTTTATTAACGTAAAGGATAACTTTTAACCAGCAGCATCCTTTGCTCGTCCAACAGCAGATTTTACTATGCTCACACAATCCCGAGAAAGGGGTGGGTCACATCTGTATCACTCTTCATTATACCAAACGTGCAGACAGTGTCACACTGAATATCTTGTCGCTTGGTGAACGACGCTTGGTGAATGCACCTTGGCTACTTTGCGTTCGGCAATGACTTATAAGAAGTATGAGTAACCGAAGCAATCTCGTTTGTGCAGAAGAATGCGGGGGTCAGTATTTGTTTGACCAAATGTTCTGGAAAATCTCTATTAAAAAACTTTATCAATTCATTAATTTTACTCTTTCAAAAATTATTATATGATACTTCTGAAACAATTAAATACATAATACTTGATACTTTTAAAGTCACTAGAAGAGAGAGTCACCCAAATTAAAAAAAGATTAACTAAAAACAAACCCATAATAAAACATTCTAAACTACTACGTATTGTACTACAGGTGATTTAAATATCCTATACATTGTTAGCTTAACCACACTGAAATTTCAAAACTCAAAGGATTTTTCCATTCTATTAAAAAAATAGTGCCTGACAGGTAGAAATAACAGAATTTGAGGACCATCCATATTTTAAAGGATCAACTGCCAGCACGTGTAAAGAAGTATCTTTGTAAGTAACAATGAGGATACCCCACTGGACCGTCTTTTGGTTAAGCGAATCTGAGTCAATATCTGGCTACATGTTTATATTCCTTCTGTTATCTTTGAAGCTCAGAGTAATTTTTTATGTGAAATTTTTATTTATTCACTTGTGCATTTACGAATTTGCTTTGTACGACCTCCATGCGTACCCCATATCTGGGTTGAACAGTTGTAACAGGATTTTGAAATTTGGAGTTTTAACAGAAAGATCAACAAATCGGGCTACGAAATGTCCACCCTTGTTGGAAATAACAGAACAAATACGGTAACCCTTTCAAAAGCATCCGGTCAACAGGAAACTCAAATAAATAATATAAATAATATGCTCTAAAACGAACCTAACACAGTCAGAGCTGAAGAAGATACTGCACGAACATCAGTGGCCGGATACCAAGCAACACAACTGAAAACACGTCCATGCTGCTCCATTTTGACACTCCTGAATTCAAGTGAGCTGAGGTAAACGTCTTTTTTCGGCTGAGAAACAATACTTATCCTATCAGTTGTACTGAAAAGTAATCCGTCTCGTTTCCAAGCAACATGTGCACCTGGCTGTCCCAGTACTCCACATGTCAGATTGAATGTTTGCCCTCTTTTAACTGTTTTGTCTTCTAACATAGGGTATATGATGGGTACGGATCCTGTTAAAATAGTAATTAGAATTATTCACTCAAAACAGTACGTAGTGAAAGAAAAAGAGAATAGAAGGATAAAATAGGGCTATGGAACTGACAAACGGGAAATTACACTAGTTAATGATGCAAGGTTATTAGAATATTGGAAGATGGTAAGCGAGAAGAATTACTTGGAAGCAGGGCGGAAGGGTAGGTCTACCTAACAGCACTATTACTAATAACACAGGTAGTTATCACTCTAGGCTCAACAAAAGCCTTCAAGTCAACATTATTAACTTCAGTGCAAACAACAGTGCAAAAACATATGGAAGCACAAGCCCAAGCAATAACGGTATGAAGTTAACTGCTTATCAATAAAGTTAATAATGATTCGTAACATCGGTAGATAACTAATGTAAGGATTAAACTATACATGTGATGACAGGAATCGAAAATTTCTTAGATGGCCTGTGTTGCATAACTATATTGCAAAATATTTACAATTAAAAGCACCAATGGAGATTATAAGGTGATCTCCACTGGAGCTTTTGCAACGTGCGGAAATTTGCTTCACAAATTGTTATGTTTTATATCTAGCTCTATTTCGATTCCCGCAGAAGTAATAATAACTATATCAAAATGTTCTACTTTTTACCTCACTTTTACGGGACTGCGTTAAGGTGGAGAATAAAAAGTTACAGTGCCAAGTTACAAGTTACAGTGCCAAGTTACAAGTTACAGAGCCAAAACAAATTTTTTAAATACACCCAAAACCTCGCCAGCCAACCGGTTTCTGGGAGAAACAAATCAATAATGTACGGTGAAAACTACCATAGTATACATTATCAAAGTGATTTAGAATTCAAAAATACACAGTTGACATTACAACTCTAATTTAGCTACATCGAGCTACAAGGCGTCTTGCAAAGATTGCAAGTATGGAATGGCAAGGTCATCAAATTTGAAAAAGATTACCGGAGGGCAACAGATTTCATACTAGCATCTTCTCAAGATACAAAAGCAATAACGATGAAAATTACCTTCTATAGGTAGGCATTCATATACTTCAACGCGCAGACAAGGCATATTTTTACTCTGCCCATTCCAAGTAGTTGGGTTAAATCTAATATACCTTGCGGATACAGTCTTCTTCAGCATGTTGATACGAATCGCTTTATCGTCATTATTTCCTGTAAAAACCTTGTCAAGAAAAATATACGGCAAAATTAATAAAATATTGTTCAATTTATAAAAAGTAGGCTTTACACATAAATTTACTACTATAGTTAGTGTTATGCAAATAGTCCCTATTACATTAGTGATTGCCTACATTCGCTCCCCTCCCCCCTTAACTTTTTGGAATTCAGAAATCTAAATCTACGTATTCGCTGCCTGGTTTCTCACAAAAATTACGATTTTTCCCCAGTCAATATCATCTTAAAACACAACAGAAGAAAAAAAGAATGGTTGTTAAAGTACCATGTGTAAGTCTATATATACAAACATTCATAAACTTCTATAGCATAAATTTAAAAAAAATTCACAGCTACTAAGAAAAAAAAACCTTCCAACTTGTGTAACGTTTTAACTATCACCTTCCTTAGTAATCATCGTTAGTAAATATTTATTTATTACACTCAGCTTTTTTGGTATACCATTCGTGTAAATTAGTATTTACATAGATGGATAACAATTTTGCAAAGGGAAGACGGAAAAATCCTCTTAAGTACAGAAGGACAGGGAGTCGGCAATTTAAACAATGTTACCATCCAATGAACACTTTTACACAAGAATTACCAAATAAATTATTCCTGAATCTTGCAACAAATGAATTGTGTTAGTGTCAAATACAGCTTTATTTGAAAGTTTCCCTAGATATGACAAACAGGAATGTGCTAATTCGTTTTCGACTTAACTATGCACCCCTCAAGAATATTTTATTCCTGCCATGGATTTCAAGATACAAAAAATGGGGTAAAGGGAGGGCAGGATTAAGTCTTGAGAATAATTTAAAAAAAGGTAAACATACCTTGACAATTCCATTCTCTCTATACCCTTTCCATGAAATACCATCAATACTGTAATTCAACCTGTAAGCTGTGGTACGCAGATTATACATATATCCTTGAGTAGCAACTCCTGAAACAACCCTTACTCTTCCAAGGTCAATCTAATAAAAACAATTTAGATTTAAAAAATAAATTGCTGTAGCCCCGCATTATCAAAGTTGTCTTGCACATCGAAGTCAGTTTATTGACACGACCATTAGTTAACGAACAAACTCAATGACAGAAATTGGTTCATTGTGGAGTCCTTAAAGTTCGAACAAATCTTCTTTCCGTACAGGTTTTTATGTCTGTCTGACAACTCCAAAAACGAATGAACTAGAATTTTGAAAACCAAACAAATAAAAAAAAAGAAGAAATAAACACATCAATCCTTTTTCACTCCGCTCGGTATTAGGCTACGCTTTAATACAGGACTTTGTTGTTCGAAAATGGTGTTTTGTTACACTTGAGAATATGTTCAGATTCTCTTTCCGCGTTGTTTTTCAAAATATGCTCCGGGCGATCTTAAAACTTTTAGTTGCAATTATGGCCTGCACGATTATTAATACCTTTTTATGAAAGCTTGCAGTAGGATAGGAAGTAAATCTAGTGTCGAATTGACGTTTATTTCAGTGGTAATTAACGAAGTATCACTCCTAATATTTAATTGCCAGGGTTAATATCATCATGACAAATAAACCCAAATACAGACATGCCATCTATTTCAGAGGTTTTTTGTTAACACTAAAACAAAGTTCACGTGCAAAATGATACTGCACGTGAGTTGTATGCAATGAACACAACTTGACACCTAAACTTCACAAACCTTATCACATAATCAATTTTACTGTACACAAAATAATCGGCTTATTTTGGCTATTTAGACAATACGACTGAATCACTAAGGGCAAAAAAAACTTCAAAAGAAATAACTCATGGTTTAAGATATCACAACCCTCTGTTGGAATGCTTAGGGGCCAACAGCGATAAGAATGCCAATTTTCAAAACATTAGCAACTTGCTTTCGTGATATAATTTAACACTGTAAGACCTTGCGAACGCAAGTTTCGAAAATACCGTACCAGTATCTAAAATCCAGAAACTAAAAATGAGTTTGTACAAAAGCTTGGTAAAGAGGTGAGACGTGCTATTAAAGAAAGCAAAAAGCAATTAATTAATTATTTAGGATGACACAACCTTGAATATTCGTGCTTTCGTTCAAGTGTGAGCTGGTGTATGTCACCAATGAATCTTGGAAGCCAGAGGGAGCGTGTGCTTGTAAAAGGGCTGAATTCTAAATAAATCTGGTATTGGGCTAGCACCAGACAAAATTGGCTGGCTCAAATTTTGGAGGTTCTTCGCCAGCAGCTCAGTTTCAGACCAATTATTTCTTAAGCGAGCAAGTTTAGATGTCGCAAAAAGGCGCAACAATTGTCACGCGAGTCTTCTGGAAGAAGCGTTCCCTTTACAGCCAGCTTTATTCTGATGACTGAACTAGCAAGTGATGCTTGCCCTTTAATTACAATGTTATTTGGTACCATTTATAATGTACAATACAAAGCTTCTTGCTGATTACCTTCAAGGAGAATAATCTGATATGGCTGTCTCGATGGCTGGCACGAAGTCAACAATGAATATTTTGTAGGAGATCACATCAATAGCAGCATTAGTTTAGAGTAAAATTAAAACCGCAGTTACTGTCACCAATAAATTAGGGACTGCCCAAGAAGTACAATTTAAGTGAAGTAGAACAAACACCACAGAGCCTAATTCACACAAGCTTTAAACAGAGATGCCAAGTTGCCGGACCTGTAAAAGAGCGGAGTTTTACGCTTCAATGGTCATTTTGACCTGTGAATTTATGGAAGATTTACAACTTTCGAAAGACACTCGATTTCTTGTACGCAACAAATCCTGAAAAACCAGGGCATTCTGAAGTAAAAGCGTTTCTTGTCTCAAATTGTCTCATAATTGTTTTTTCCCCCGAGATAAAATGTAATTCACAATGAGTTCCAGGTCTTTCTTTACATGCAAAAATTGAATTCCAACATGTCACGTGTCCAATAACGAGTGGTTCTGGTTATCAGACTTTAAAAGTACCTTTGCACAACTGTATTTTCAAGATCATGGGGCAATTAAATTATTTGCTTCTATATCCAACATATCTGTTTGCAAAAACGGAAGAACTTTTATCGGGTTGAGGGGAAAAAATTACCTTTGCAGAACCATGTCTGGGGATCGATTTGATGATTACAAGTTAGTGTAGTGGTTAGTGCAGAGGGTATCGTTGGTAACACTGATCTTACCAAGGTTGATAAGAGGTAGTCGCTTTTGAACTATCGCGTTGAAAAAATGGAACAAAATTTTGTTCAACCTTTTATACAAATGGACTATGCGTTTTTCTTTAAGTATTACATGCCACGTGGTCCACTGACAGAGTAAGTTGTACTCTTAAAGAAACCCAGTTAAAGTCGGATTTGATCGGCTGAGTTCGTAGTTCCCTAACAAATACTGCCTCACAGCACCCCCTGATTGTAGCTAAAAGCTTGAGTTTACTTCTCCATCCTTTTACTTTAAAGCAAATCATAATGAGTCATTTAACAGTGTGTATTTAATAAAAGCCAGGTTCTCACAAATGTCTGTAATAACACGATTTGTTTTGTTGAGAAATAATACAACAATATACTAATAAAAACTACCAGTCAGCCATTTGAATACAAAAGATTCCAGCGACACAATAAACATTTAAAGTTTTAATTGTTTGTATTAAAGCTGTAAAAAAGGTTTTAATGACAATAGCGAGAATAACCCTTTTAGGCATAGTTGTGTGTGTCTAATAATACATTTTGCTATATATTGCCATCATTACCTTTCTTAAAGATGCCTTCATCATATCCCATTTTATCCCTTGTCCGCTTTCTAAGTTAATCTTGACCTCATGTACCCAGATAAAGGCGCCCGCCCCCCCCATATAATATATATATATATATATATATATATTATAGGATGTAAACCTCTCTTTCTACACCTCAATTCCGTCAACAAATACTTCCACCCACCCCCCTTTTTTTAAAAAAAAACAAAACCCACTAAAAACACAAATCCGCTCCCCTACCCCTTCAAACTTTGCAGCATACTTGTGACTCAAAATACACCTCAACATTTTGACAAAATGATAATACATGCACACACTATCTAGAAATGTCACACAATATTTAAACAAATTTTATTAACACCAATTACCAACTGGTATAAAAAAGAGTTTGGGGAATGAGACAGCAATGAAAATAAACCACAAACAATTGACATTTTGACTAAAAAATGTAGAACGTAGTTTCATGGTTGAAAAGCTCCCTTTGAAAAAAGTACCTGCAAATATGGGTCTTGATCAGCTTTCGACGCGCACCAAGCACCCCAATTTCTTATGTCTCCTCCCTGTCTATAAGTATTATTTAGTCGTCCCTCGTGAGCAAAGTGCTGATAAAAAGTGGAAGATGCTGTCATACTGTTATCAGGAATTTTCATTATTGATGTTGATATACCAACTGGTCTTTTGCAATCTTTAAAAGAAATGAAATAAATCACAAAATTTCAACTAATGAAATACACTATTGGTACATGAATACCTGGGCAGAAATATACCACCAGCATTGATGCGTAGTAATTTCAAGAAATCAAATTTTTCTAAAGTAGATCTGACATTTCTAGACTATCTATATCGTATCAATACCAAATCAAATTATAAAGAATAAAAAATAACTGAGCAGTTAACAGGAACCTTACTCATGACCATGCAACAATGGCTAATGAAAAAACTTCAGTCTCTGTAAGTCAATCTCTGTCAGTGTTGCTTTTCAAAGATGACAAATATTCAACGAAATTTTGCGTCAAGCAGAAAAATCGTTCATTGGAAAACCAGTTTTCTCTAACCATCGTCATATTTCAGTACTCATATCCTTTTCTTAAAAAGATATCCTGAACTTTGCCTTTGCCCTTTTCCAATTAAGTAACACAATTGTCAAAATTGGCAATTTTTACAAAGGCACAGTTCAAGTGGACATTGCAATTAACAAATTTTCTGCAAATATATATCGTACCAAAACAGTGTGCGAGTTGATAAAAACACGGTTTCTTTGTACATTACTAGTTTCAGGGCAGCTAAATATCTTGGCATTCTTGAATAAAAGAAATGTAAATATATATATATATATATATAACGATAAAGTTCTTGACCCCCTTTACATAGCGGGTTAGCAATTACAGCGTTTTTATATTTTGCGCAAATTTGGCACAATTACAGATTTGGCACTAATACTGTGTGTGCGCGCACCTAAACTGTACAGTGTGTACAGTTTTGGAGAGGTATTCTACACACCACTGACGACTTACTTAAAACCTGTTTTCATAATACTGAAAAAATATTTATCACTGTTGTCTCAAGTAAACTGCAAACAATAAGTAAAAAATCAGAAAAAAATGTTTTAAACAACTAACATAAAAAGATGGAATGGCTGTATTACTGTAAAATGTGATTTCCGTAGTTGCTGGCTGGTACAGCATGCCATTGTATTAGAGCTTCTCTAAGTGAGTAAATTTTTTTCTAACTTGATTCCAACTAGAATTTTATTGATTTCTTAATGCCCTACTCTCCCTTCGCATGTATGTATGTGCTAACAATCTAACTTCTAAAAAGCTTTTTGCACCGAAGACGATGATGCAGAAAACACCAACAGCCCAGGCAGACAAACCACAAAATTATTTATTTCTGAAAGAAAAATCACCTGACATCAAAAACTTGACATCAAACATCTACTACAAAAAGTTTGATTATTTCTTCAGTACAATAACTTCACATACTTACAAAAATTACCTGAAGTATAATTACTTTGTGTTGCTGCCTGTGCTAGCTTTTTTGGATACATCAACATTGTTTACAAAAACTGGCTAAAACTGGCCAAAAACCATAGGTTTTATAATAACAATCTCCTAAGATACCTTTCGATCTATGATTCGGCATTTGACGTAACACGATACTGTGACAAAACTAATAGTCCTTTCGATGACACTGGTTGAAGCATTGTGCTCATTTAAGTCTTATCTTACTTTTTCTTCACTGCACTTCAAGGTCCCGTACTACTGTTCAAATTTTTCACAAAACTTTGAACTCATAGTCCATATGACGATCTCTTTATTTATAGTAATAGTCATGAGAAGACGGATTGTTGGTTTAACACGTGGAAGTGAAATATTCGGCAGAGGTGTCAACATTGAAAGGTCTTTGTTAACTCTTTTAATCTCAATATGAGAACAAGTGTCAGATCAATAAGATTTGGCCGGACGGTCAATATTGGGAAAGTTTTTTGTCGGTTCATAGGCATTAATCCTAAATAAGATTTATATATTATATATTATATCATATTATATATCATATATTATATTATATTATATTATTTAATTTTATAAATCATATTATTATAATTAATATATATATTATTTTTCTCAGATATGTTTTTAATTGTACGTTGAGATCAAACACCGGGCTATTACTAGTAGTCTAGTGTGAGCCTCCCTTTATATACTCGAATATAGTATGAAAACTTCGGTTTTCATACTGCACACGAGTCCTATTCAGATATGGCCACCTGGAGTACAACAGCCTTTAAATCTCCATTTATTTGGTCTCAGATCTGTAACGACAAGAAATTTGAGTCCTTACCGTTTCGTGGTACACATCCATACAATTCTGTTCTCATACATGGTCCCATGTGCCAATCCAATGGCGAATACGGATGTATTTTGCTGTTATTGGTGGCTTAATAGCCCTTGTTACTGTATCATATCCATTGGTATTTCCAATAAAACTCTGTTGGGGAAAAAATCAACCACGATAGTTATTTAGTTGCAAAATAATTGTGACTAGCATAAATTAAAAAAAAAAAGATCTTAAAAATCACCGAGCGATTTGTTTAATATCTTTGGGTCTCTTTGGTCTTTCAAAAAAAGCAATTGTTGTTGTTGGTCAAACCTAAGGTGATACTGCCTATTTCTAGATGGTGCGCTAAAGTCATATTGATATATTAACTGGTGAAAATCAAACCCCCATTGATTTATCCGTAATTTATCTGAAATGACGTATCTTCTGACAAACAAAGCGTCAGACAAATGATTTTAAGGTCAAAGTTACTATTCGTACTGTTTAGTGTATAACAGATTGATCAACAAACTACGAAGTAACTTGGTATTGAAGATCAACATCATTCACAACTAACCAAAAACAGTTACTGGGTTCCAATAATAAAATCTTGTTTCTTAAAATTTAAATACTTAATTTTTGAACTTGCTGGTCAAGGCACCTCGGCTGCAAAAATGTTTTACAAAAAAAGCTTCCTCAACCTTGACACATGCATATATCCTACGACCTTCTTTAATGACAATGTCTAGAAATGTTGCGTTCCCTAACTGAAGGTGGGTAAAATAAAAAACGGAATACTGAAGACAAAAATGGAAATTCAACTTTAAGTGGAGTACCTGCAAGTTATTGGCTGCACGATGCTCATACCACTTTATCCCATTGTAACTGTAGCTCAGACTGTACCTTTCAACCCACCTTGACGGATTGAACATGGGTTGTGTTGCTATAGCTTTAACTGTCATCATTTTTCCCAGGTCTACTTGAAACCATGGGTTTGTGTCTGATGCCATTGCACACCATGCACCCAGATTTTTCAATGTGGCACTAAAAATAAATAAAAACAATAACAACTAAGTGCTTTACCCTTTTAACCTTAAAACAATATAGAAGAAAACCCTGATAAAAATCCCGCCACCGTTAACAATTAAACTTGAAGGACAAAAATAAAAACTATGGAAAACTCAAATGTGTAAAGAAGAAAAAGCAGGAAGAACTGCTTTGTTTAATCCCCATATCAGCTAATTCCCTACATATTTCCCGCTACTGATTGCACTACAAGCAATTAAACGCGATGCTGTGAGCATATCTGCAAAAGTGTACTATTTTCATTAACTACGCTCTCCGTTCAAATAAGCACAATGAGACAAATCTTCAGCAGGATGTTGCTGTAAGAAAACTACACATCGCCACATCAAGAAAGTTGGATCATTAAAAGAATCATCGGCCAATTTTGTGAAGGTGTTATGTTCTAAAGGGCTTCCTGATGCTGTGAAAGACCGAAAGAGTAAAAGAAAGACATCGCGTTTATCTCTGCAATTAGGAGAGCTCGATCAGGTGAGATGCACACCCCGGATATTGAATGGTTTGCGGGCAATACTGATAATTATATGCTAATAACACGGTTAAGTATAGAAGCTACATAGCAAATGATCTGTTATATCTTCACGTTTCATTCATATATGTTTATATGAATGGGACCGAACAAAAAATTGCAAACACGTGTGTATATGTGTGTGCATGAGGGTGAGTACGGTTGCGTGTTTAATACTTGGCCCAGTCTGTGGTTTTCAATACTACAAATAACCATCAATGATAATGCAGTTGAACCTCGATTAACCGAACACTAACTATCCGAATTTCGGATTATCCGACAAGATCTTCCAGTCCGGGTAAATATATTCGAAGACGTACTTCGCGTGGCTCCACACTCGAGTACAATGCTTGTGCTACAGTACGTCTTTTGTTTACGACAATTGTCCGTAAATTCAACATCCCGTCGAGTACAAATCACAGAATAGAGCATGGATGACAGACAACTCTTTTCGTCGTGGTTCCAGAAAGAATTAAGGACGTCAAATCGACAAAGACCAGCCAACCTAGAGAGCGACTTGATGGATTCTTCAGGAAGTGAATGAACGAACTTTGAATAGTGAACTCATAAGCTGTAACACAGTTTGTGCAATTAGGTTTCCGTATATGCAGAATTTTTCTTTAATATTTAGACGATAATACCTGCGTACGATATGTATTTGAGCCATTTCACAAGAAAACAGTTAGTACACACTTTATTTAAACCAAGCGAAATGCAAGAAAATCGACCAACGTGCCGTTTGCTTACGGATAACTAGTTATCCGAACAAATTGCTTTCCGCCCCTCTTGTTTGGATAATCAAGGTTCAACTGTAATCAGTACCACATCAGTACTAATAATACCAGCAGTACTTATAAAAAAATCGAATACTCTAATACTCCAAAACCACTTATCCAAGATCGATTAACTAGTACATAGTACTAGTACCTCAGTACATTGTGTTCATCGAAAATGTCGATAAAAGCTTGTATATTAGTAAAACCAAAAAAAATCAATATTTCGCTGAAAAAAGCATACAAAAAGGTGCTCCATACAGAATCTGCCCTATTGTGGTCATCTACCCTGCCAGTCATTAAGACTAATCCTGAATTTTGAATAGATTTAAAGGACCACATCAATTTCAAAAAACGTTTTTAGGATAAAGTAAATTTTAAAACTACAAACAGAATTTATCCTTACTTATAATGCAAATCCGGTCATTTTATTCTTTATTAGACGACTTAGTATCATTTTTTTGGTATGAAAACAATTAAGATTAAAGATTTATTTATCCAAGTGTTCTTGGTTGCTACTAAATTGTTTTAGGCAAAAAAATAAAATTTACAAGAAACCAAGTAAATGGAACAGGAATAACAAACAATATTTATAGGCACGCAACATAACAAGCGTAGCGAATGAATGTATATAAAATGCCATGTACGATATTCCAATTAATTTGCATCATTCCTACTTTGTCTCGTACATTTGGCAGACAATAGCATAACATTGGTTTCCAGGAGTCTCGGCTGATGAGAGCAGGTTGGATACAATCTGGGATAACTGTGAAGCAGCTTTTTCACAAGCCTGAGCCTTTGTTTTGTAAACCCCTTTTGGTTTAACAGCCGAACCCAGAACTGATAACTAACTATCAACAAATACAATTACGTCATGAGAAGCAAGTAGCCTCCCACTCTTGTGTAAGAAATAATGTTAATACTGCTAAGAAACAAATATTATCTTACTTAAACTTATTGTTTAATCGCCCAAATTTCGCATAACGGTAAGCTTCACTGGACGATGCCGTAATACTCTCGTCTGGCAGTCTTAAACTGCGAGGAAGTTTCACGTCCAGACCAACGGGTGAATCGCAGCCTGAAACGAAACGAAGAAAGAAAAAAAATTCAACAAAACAATGGAATAGCATTAAAACATTTACGTTTATATGGATCCATATTAATCAATTTGTATAAAAGCACAGGTGTATTGTGTTTCTTTTCTTGACGAACTACTGAAATCGAATTTCATTAAAAATAAATTACCTTTACATTTATTTTCGGGACATTAAACTGTTTCTAAGTTGACAGAAACATTCAAAATCGTTTTTTGACCTCGTACACAAAGACGACCGAGTAAGCTAGGAAGCTTGAGGGTGTAAAATCACTTCGGGAGACCGAAAGTGTAGCCGATTTACTGTATTGACTTTTCTGATGTTTTACACTTCCTTGTTTCGAAATGAATACGGATCATTTAAGCGTTCTGGCGTCGGGATATGACAAACGATTATCTCAATAAACCGATTGGAATGAGCTGGCTGCCAATGCCTTAAGGCTTGTTTCCACAGAGCTGCAATTTCCGCTGTAGCGGAAAATGCGCGTGAGCTTTTTCCGCCTGAACCTCAAGCCATTTCCACACAGCGTATTTTTTTCTTGGCGCGTTTTTATGTGAACAAACATGGCAGCTATAAACAAGAGGTTTCTCTTGCTTCAAAAGCAAAAATTGATTTTAATATTGCTTGTGTTATTGTGTCGTAAACAAAGAGGCCCTCAGAATGGAATTCAAAGACAAAGGAAATTCTGGATGAGAAAGGTATTTCAGGAGAGAAGAAATAAAGGCTTATATAAGGTTTTAGTGCAGGATTTAATGCTGTTTGACAATGAATATTTCTTCAAAGCCTTCAAAATGCTACCTAGGCGATTCGAAGAACTTCTTTCGTGGGTTGCTCCTTTTATTTCGAAATCATCTATAATTCGCGATGTTACAGGACCAAGTGAAAGGCTTTGTATAATATTATGGTATCTATCAAGTGGCGATGCACAAATTTCTATTGCAAGTAGTTTCAGAGTAAGTCAACCTACAGTTAGTCGTATCATCAACGAAACGTGCACGGTAATATGAAATGTGTTAAGCAATAGAGGATATCTTGCAGTACCTGACAGAGTGTTCAAGTGGGAAAAAATTGCCAAAGAATTTGAGAGTAAGT
>RDPX01000033.1:3360881-3375596 GCA_003991215.1 Morbakka virulenta
TCTTTGATAAATTTCCTCATTATAATTGATATCCTCGTTTTCTTCATCCTCGTCAAAACTTGTCGCGACATACCTATTCGCCGCCATTTTGTTATCTGGAAATATTATGTTTTTTGATGACCGTACAAAAATGTTAATACAATACAAGATTACGTTATGTCTCAAATACTGAACTATCATTGGTTCTTAAACTCAGGCGGGAAAAAAATACGTTCAAAAAGTAGAACTAGTTCTACTTTTTAAAAATGCTCACGAGCAGCTCGTGAGCATAAAAAAATCGCCTGTCCAGCGGTATTTTTAACGCAATGCACATGCGCAATAAAAAAGCCCGTGAGCATTTTCCGCTACAGCGGAAAATGCAGCTCTGTGGAAACAAGCCCTTAGACTTGTCAAGAAGACGGATACATCACAATTAGCCTTCAGAAACCGGCATAATAGTGGGACTTGCGGTAGAAAAATCGCAAATCTTCCGGGAAACAGGGATAGAGATACTTACTTTGATAAAGCTTATGAAGTTTTTGTCAGTTCTTGTTTTTTTAATGAAGACCTGGATAATGGTAACATACGTAACATCATTGATTCGATCAACAATACTTCGAAATGCTTTCGCTTGGAGTGGCAAGAATTTTGTCTCACAAATGGCACTACAAAAGCACTTTATTAACATCGACAACAAGCTCAAATGCATTAACAACTTCAATTTATCTTGAACTACGATGGGCAACTATCATAATCATTTTTATTATCATCATCGTCATCTGTCGTCGTTCCCATATTCGATTGGAATTTGACAAAAGATCTAATGCGTCTCTTGTAACCAGGGGTGCACTGCGACATTCTGGAAAAATTCAGCTTTTTTAAGTATTCAAATATATTTCAAACTTTCTGTTTTCATTATAGTTGTCTAAGAATTCAAACGCTCTTTGCATAAAGTCATCATTAATATTAAGAAAACCTCTTCCTTTTAATAATGTACTATTATTATCATTATTATTATTATTATTATTATTATTATTACTACGAATATTTATACAGGATTAAAAGTTCAAAATAAGATACAGACAAGCTATATACAAATTCTGTCCTAGCACTTTGTCTTGTTCTATCACTTTGTACCTGCATAGCTTGCCAAATATAGGTGTAATGCACGGGTGTTTAAAGTTAGCCCCACTCAAATTCGACTGCGTTTTAAAAACCAAAGTCGTTGACATCATATTCAGAAAGATTGCCTGAAGAGGTTTTCCTTGTCTTGAGTTGGTACAAAATTGTATTTCAGCTTTAAAGCCTAGCATCACGTATACTGTCACGAGATTTTTGTATTCAATCCAGTCTTAAACAATAAAACCTGTTAAAACGTACAGCAAATTTCACTTAACATCGCTCAACCATTGCAGAGCGTTGTTTGCGTTGTTCAGTGATGTCCAGGAAAAGGTGTAAAAACGCACCAATTGTTTCAAAGGATCATTTCTTTTACACTTTCATACAGTTGGAAATTCATGAACATTTACCTCCCAAATTTTGAACAGCATGACTGTTGCCCATTGTCTCAGAAGTTTCAACGTGACTGGCTGTTGTAAGTCGAAAATAGAAGAAAACGGCCGTGGCAGGCATGGCGGTAAATATCATCATGGAACTTTCTGAAGATGAAGAAAAAAGGAGAAAGCGAGAAAAGATCAAAGAATGGATGAAAAGAAGAAATGAACAAGGATTCCTGAGAAGATCGCCGACAGAATAAAGCATCGAAGACAGTAAGCTACAAGGAAATAATCTGAATGTAACATTAAGATTTCCTTTTCATCTTATCATTAATAGAAAAGGTTATACTACCGCTGGCAATTCTTGTTGGAACGCGTTATTAATGCTTAAGCAAGACCAACTTTTACCATCAGATATTTAGCCACTAGGGAAATTTCAGATTTCTGAGCCTTGAGGTTCGCATATCAACCCCAGCCATATCATACATAATTTCAGGTGTGTTCTGCAATTAATAAGAACCTGGCAACTTTATATCTGACGTTTTCATCCTCGCCTGAGGTGCTTGGAAATCTCCAACGTATTTGAAAAACTGTGGCAATTTAAAACTGTATTGGTTTCATCAATGGGACGAATATTGTAATGCACCCACCATCAAATGCTGGCTCACATTATTATTATTATTATTATTATTATTATTATTATTATTATTATTATTTTATTATTATTATTATTACAAGGTTACACATTCAGTACTTTTGTTAGATGTAACCGGTAACCGGGCCAGACTATGAATGCATTTCTGCTGATATTCCCATAAATGGAAGTGTCCAATTGTGGAGTATAGAATAAATGTTCACTGTCAAGAACAATTGAAGATAAAAAAATCAAATAAAAAATGTCGTCCACATAGAAATGTCACCCTTGCAAAATGTAATTACGTACAAAAACGTCAGTCAAAGAGGACATACTGCCCAGTTCCACTGACAGAGGACGGGGTCAAGAACGACGAATTGTGTCCTGGCTTATAGAAAAATGACGTTTCAGAAAATAACCCCTGTTCTCTGATACCACCTTCAAAAAGACATAATACCTAAGTTCAGTTCTTTTGTTTATGTTATGTTCGTCCTGATTGCCAATTCCAAGTTTTTCGTTTAAATTCAAACTTCATTTTTTGTGTAAATGTTGAAACGCGAATATTTCATTAACTACCTTGTATTATCTTACATTGTTGTAATTATTTGATTATGGAGCACTCTATTTTGAAAAATAAAAAGGAAATCAATCAGTATATATACTATACATATACATATATATCTAATGATCCATGTTTTGCTAATAATATTAATTACTTTAGCACTTTCTGATCTAATGCTATTTCTATGCTATCAATGCTTTTTATTAGCTGCATTACAGCTTGCAAAATTAAGTCTCTTTCAGTAGATGTGGTAGGTTTATAAAGTTATCATGGTTTTGTCGTGATTTTGTTTGACTGACTTTGGTATTTGCCCTGCTAAGACGTAATCGAAACAAAGCTTTAGTTTTAATGTCTGTGGTGGCAATACTCAGTTGCTCGAATTTTTTAGTCCAAGCTTTTTCCAATTTATCTCCGTTGTGATAGGATTTCTAAATGACGGTCTACAAGCTGGCTTCGTCCAGCTCTATCAGCAAAATTGTCCCTTCATAGCTCCGTCTCGATTTACTTATATTTATTTTTCTTTTCTTTGAATTCGACAATTTTACCTCTCACTTGTTTTTGTCTTAGAGTTTTTTATTTTTCCCCTCTAGCTAGTAGCTGTTTAATAACTTTTTCTGTTGGCGGAACAAGGCCCAACTTATCATTATCGTCATCTTCTTTTGCCGGTTGAATCTCATTGTACTGAACTACCTTATCATCTACCACGCTGTCTTGCAAACAATAATCTCGCCCGGTCATGTCGACCAATAAAAAAATAATGAGGATACTTTGCGATGAATAAAAACTAGTTTCAAGTAGGTTTTCCGTCAAGAAATAAGTATTTACTCAGCAAATATCAAAGACTATTGCCATTTACATTGCCATCAATTGAAACCGTCATTTTCGATCTGAATCAGAATTTTGTGATAAAAATGACATGCTTTTGTATCAAACGTTCATACTCGACAAAAGTATGATTTTAATTATTAATTAAACTTTTTGTTACAGCAGCTTTTCTATCTAAACATTGAAACTGATATGTCAGTTATCGTAAGTTAGCTTCAATGAGTAATTAAGACCGGTGACAACCGAGTCTGTACTCATTTTACTAATAAATAAAATGTTTGCACTTGTGATGANGAAATTTCAGATTTCTGAGCCTTGAGGTTCGCATATCAACCCCAGCCATATCATACATAATGTCAGGTGTGTTCTGCAATTAATAAGAACCTGGCAACTTTATATCTGACGTTTTCATCCTCGCCTGAGGTGCTTGGAAATCTCCAACGGATTTGAAAAACTGTGGCAATTTAAAACTGTATTGGTTTCATCAATGGGACGAATATTGTAATGCACCCACCATCAAATGCTGGCTCACATTATTATTATTATTATTATTATTATTATTATTATTATTATTATTATTTTATTATTATTATTATTACAAGGTTACACATTCAGTACTTTTGTTAGATGTAACCGGTAACCGGGCCAGACTATGAATGCATTTCTGCTGATATTCCCATAAATGGAAGTGTCCAATTGTGGAGTATAGAATAAATGTTCACTGTCAAGAACAATTGAAGATAAAAAAATCAAATAAAAAATGTCGTCCACATAGAAATGTCACCCTTGCAAAATGTAATTACGTACAAAAACGTCAGTCAAAGAGGACATACTGCCCAGTTCCACTGACAGAGGACGGGGTCAAGAACGAAGAATTGTGTCCTGGCTTATAGAAAAATGACGTTTCAGAAAATAACCCCTGTTCTCTGATACCACCTTCAAAAAGACATAATACCTAAGTTCAGTTCTTTTGTTTATGTTATGTTCGTCCTAATTGCCAATTCCAAGTTTTTCGTTTAAATTCAAACTACATTTTTTGTGTAAATGTTGAAACGCGAATATTTCATTAACTACCTTGTATTATCTTACATTGTTGTAATTATTTGATTATGGAGCACTCTATTTTGAAAAATAAAAAGGAAATCAATCAGTATATATACTATACATATACATATATATCTAATGATCCATGTTTTGCTAATAATATTAATTACTTTAGCACTTTCTGATCTAATGCTATTTCTATGCTATCAATGCTTTTTATTAGCTGCATTACAGCTTGCAAAATTAAGTCTCTTTCAGTAGATGTGGTAGGTTTATAAAGTTATCATGGTTTTGTCGTGATTTTGTTTGACTGACTTTGGTTTTTGCCCTGCTAAGACGTAATCGAAACAAAGATTTAGTTTTAATGTCTGTGGTGGCAATACTCAGTTGCTCGAATTTTTTAGTCCAAGCTTTTTCCAATTTATCTCCGTTGTGATAGGATTTCTAAATGACGGTCTACAAGCTGGCTTCGTCCAGCTCTATCAGCAAAATTGTCCCTTCATAGCTCCGTCTCGATTTACTTATATTTATTTTTCTTTTCTTTGAATTCGACAATTTTACCTCTCACTTGTTTTTGTCTTAGAGTTTTTTATTTTTCCCCTCTAGCTAGTAGCTGTTTAATAACTTTTTCTGTTGGCGGAACAAGGCCCAACTTATCATTATCGTCATCTTCTTTTGCCGGTTGAATCCCATTGTACTGAACTACCTTATCATCTACCACGCTGTCTTGCAAACAATAATCTCGCCCGGTCATGTCGACCAATAAAAAAATAATGAGGATACTTTGCGATGAATAAAAACTAGTTTCAAGTAGGTTTTCCGTCAAGAAATAAGTATTTACTCAGCAAATATCAAAGACTATTGCCATTTACATTGCCATCAATTGAAACCGTCATTTTCGATCTGAATCAGAATTTTGTGATAAAAATGACATGCTTTTGTATCAAACGTTCATACTCGACAAAAGTATGATTTTAATTATTAATTAAACTTTTTGTTACAGCAGCTTTTCTATCTAAACATTGAAACTGATATGTCAGTTATCGTAAGTTAGCTTCAATGAGTAATTAAGACCGGTGACAACCGAGTCTGTACTCATTTTACTAATAAATAAAATGTTTGCACTTGTGATGAGTCAACATGTTCGAAGGCTGATAACCGGTACAAACTGGCGTTTGCAAAGAACCAATGTTCTTGAAAAGTTCAGATTTCTTAACATTTGCATATCAATATTTCAAAGTAACTGACTAAATGTTCACCAATGCCATATCTAAAAAGGATTTGAAAGCAGAAACCCCAGCCGAGGTGGCAACTTTGCAAATGATTCAATACAACAGTGGATTTCAAATTCGACGCGCTTAGTGGAAGTCATCCAGATGATCTACAACCAATAGGGGCCGCCTGAGAATAAAAGGAAGGAAATGAGAAAGTGTTTTCTCAAGGTACTAAATGAAGACGAGGTTGAAGATGTTTTATCTGCTTTGGACTATAAAAGAAGTATTTTAATTAACATTTCAAACCTTTCCATGTATATCAGTGATGCTTTACTTTTTTCACTCCTTCTGTATTCTAAACTTTTGCCTGGGGTAGTCAAGGTTGATCTCCACCAGAAAATTAATAACTATTGTCATAAAGAAATGTCGGGAGTTTGCGATAACATTTTATTCCCAGAGTTCGTCAAAATCGGCAAAAGTCGCAAAAACAACTCGATAAGGTTAGCGTTGGTAAAAGACCTATCACTACTGGGGGAGGTGGAGGAAAGGAAAACCAAAAGTTGACTTTATCAACAAATAATTGAGTAGGAATATCAAAATGAAGCTCCCAGCCAAAAATACGAGCTCTCTTTACATCGAGCTCAACAAATTGTTCACACTAAATGTACTCTTTCAATAAAACGCCATCTTCCGTGCTAATGTAAATTTTTTTTTGACTGAAACGCTTTCACTGGCAAGCCACGGCTCGATAGCGATTTATTTCCAATGCGAACACCTGTCGTAAACAGCCTTATCAAGCTTCTCAAGGAAAAATACACCTACGGAAAAATTCAAATTTCATGCTGTATATTATTTACACTTTTCGTGCCTCGTTTCCAAAGTGTAATCATTAATCTGAATCTGTATGAGCCACATATCTTCCTTAAATCACGACTAAAAAGCAAACAATTTTGCAGTCTGGATCAACGCTCTCTATGAGTACTTGTGCTGATAGCCTCACCATAAATTTTTATTCGATATTCCTACTTGCGGCGATTTCAAATCTGGGCTGCAACAACATAATAAAATAAGTAAGTTATGCCTGTCGCTGAAGACGGGACGGGACAGAAGCAGAGCAGTTTCGGCATGTTTGCCGCTTCACCTTTGTAAAACGACGTGCATGCCCAAACTGTGACCGGTAACATGGCACAAGGAGAGAGGGATGAAATGGCTCAAAATTGGTTGATGTCATTTGTTAACGCTTCCTTACTTCGAGGTACGAGAGTGCCCCTAATGACAATATAATAAGCTGGTATTTTCAATCATTGTTGCTCCATGACGAACATTGCAATGATGCCAAAGAAGAAAATTTGAAGTAAAACTGAAGTCACTTCCATCACCGATCAACTTTCTTTTTTGAAAATGACATAACATATATATATACATATATATATATATCAAATACACAAACTACTGTTTATATCTACACCCTCCTGCAGGTTATCTGCTACCTATTACAAAGAGTTTGTCTCAAGGTCGCTTTAATGTTCTACATTGGCCAATGCTACTAAATCAATTAAAGATAGAGAAATGGGAGTGAATGTCATCACATCACATACTTTTATATGTTACTATTTTAACATTTATGTGTCGACACTACAAATATCATTCTTGAAGTTGTGGTCTAGCTTGCTCAAGAGTTATTTACAATACCTCTTCCCTGATTATAACTACGTCCCTACTAGCTCACTTATCCTTTTCAAGTCTTCTTCTCCCATGTCTATGAGGTGAGACGGTTGATGATGGCCTTCCATCGAGCTCTGTCCTTAGCATCATTCTCTTGCACACCATTTGATCTAAGCACGCCCTTTCATGTTCTTTCGCCAAGTCATGTTTGGTCTACTAGGCGGTCGTCTGCCTGGAACTACAACATCTGCTACTCTACCGAGTGCATCATTTTTATCTCCCCGAACAACATGCCCAAACCATCACAATCTTGACCTCAGCATGTCAATCTTTAATTCCCATCTCCTTACCACCTCTGCAATGGAAAAGGTCTTTCCAGGCGACACCAGCAAGGTATCTGAGCATTCTTCTATTCCGTCTGATCAAAAGCATCCCATACTATCTGCTTGTACCTATTTACCTCTACCTATAATCCTCATTCAACACTACCGGCTTTTTAAACTTGTTTTGTTTCAGTCCAAGTGTTGAAGATCCTTCAGGGTATTTCAAAATTAGTTCTCTCTCCACACTGAACTGATAGAATATGAATTATAAATAGGGTCAATTTTGTGCTCCAGTACTTCTTCATAAAATGTAAATGATAAAAATATTTTACTACTGCACACATTTACAAATACAGCGCGCTACGGAAAACAAAACATACCGACCCTGGTAAAAATTCTAGAGCAGCACCTTTGTCCGACTGGAGAAATGTACCCATATATTTCGGTCCAAATATTCGTTTTGCACGAAGTAATAAACAGTTGTACACTACTTTGACGTAAAAATATTTATGAAAATTTTTTCTTCTTTAATGGGTTGTGTACTGTAAGTTCTGCAATAGTTGTCAGTGGCTTATCAATTACTCTTTAGCCAACTGTGCAAAGTTCGAGAGGTTTATGGTGCTGTGTATGGGGTTGTGTACTGCAAGTTCTGTAACAACTGGACGTGGCTCGTAAATAACATCTCTGGTCTTGAGCCAGTGGTGTAGGGAAATGTGGGTTAACTGTTACATACCAAAAATAATACAAAATCTGATTTTTATTAAAGCAAACCTTAAAACAATATTCTAACTCATGAAGCAGCGATGTCGCTAATTTCTGAAAAAATTAAATCTTAGGAAACCCGAAGCTGCTGTACATGTTTCCAATGAACGTATTACATATTGCACCCGATCATCCAAATTACAATCCTTACGATGATGTAAAAGTCTACTTTGTTCCGCATTATAAAGTACTGTTAGGACTTCAACTAAAACTTCCCAATCTCGCTGTGCATTGCATTTGTCGTGCTCTTTGTATCTTCATTTGGCAAATACACCCTTGGCTACAACATCCCAACCAAAATCTTTCTCACATTCGGTTCATTCCTCATCAAGTTTATTTCTTGAGGTAATTACTCAACCACCCTGAGAACTTCGCTCTTCCCATCACTTGTTACATTCCTCAGGAATAGCTCAATTGTCCACCCACACATTCATAGCCCATCCATGTGGGATTATCTCCTATTTTTTATTGACTGCACTTCCCTTGTTTAAAAATGCGGGTTGATTGCATTTATTCTATTATTATAATAATCCTTATTTCCTGTGGTCATGTAGTATCCATTTCCATATCATATTATCTCCCAATCTCATTCAGTGAGTAATTATTGCTTTCTTGTCATTTCATTTATCATTTCACGGTCACATACCAGTTCCAATCTACTACTACTTATTATGTTTCGTGACGGCAATTATGTCTTTATGATATGGTGCTATAAAACCTCCAAAGACTCCAAACATCTATTATATTATCCTTGAAATACCGGGGAACACATCATTAACATCATCACATTCCTAAAAATTCTTGATTTTCGGGGCTCAGTGGAAGGCACAGAAAAGGGAGCTTTATCACCCTGCAATTCTAAGCTTTTTCTAGCTACGTTTCGCGGGGTACTTTGCAATGACGAATGCCAACTCAGAAAAAACTCAAACAACTTCATTCAATTAAAATTGTGCTCTAAATTACGTTTCTCTTAATGGCTCGAAAATACTCCACTGTTACAAAACACAACCAGAGATTTCCTATTCTTTGTTCTTATCAGTACGGTCTATTTTTCCTTTTACTTTATCCGCAAAACGATAATCTTACGGCCAGGTAATATCTGCTGCTATCAAGAGTTTCTCTTTGCCGTACACAGTAGAGTATTAGAAAACGCTCCAATATTATTAGTTCCCATTTTACCCAGTTTTAACAATAAGCAAATTGAAATAAATGCTGTGTGATGTTTTGTATTAGCTCATAACGATTTCTTATGCCACATTTTTTCTAGCATTCTGTAATCCCCAGCGTTAATGCCTTTGTTGGTACCCCTTTTGATATATACGTGTAACGTTAACTGGGTATTGTTGGTAATTATGTGTTACTACACATGGTTACCAACAATGACACAATGCCATATTCCATTGAGTGACCTCATTCTGTGACGCAAGACACTAGCTCCCAGCTCAAAAAACTAAGTCTTATGCCAACTTGTTACCATAAGCGAAAAAGCATTCTGTCTAGGATTCTTTAAGTACCATCTTGACTTGTCTGATCGGTATATGCATGTTAAGGAAAGGCAAGGATTGTCAAATTGCAGGCCCTATGTCACGTAAATAACAGCGGGTTGGCTGTATAAAAGATATTTTTAAGTGCCAATCACAGGGCCCACCATGGTTGGTGCCAAAGAGTCAGGAAATTTCTGGTCTTTAGGCTTTCTACATTAACTAAATATCGCCTGAAATTCACTGTTCCCTGACAAAAAATTTGCAATCGAAAACTTTTATCAACCTCTTTTCAAAATTATTTAACCTCTTTCCACGAGCACAAAAAAAGTAAAAGTTGAGAGTCAATAAGTAAGACTGTTGCTATTATCGCAAGGAAGATATTGATAGTAGTAAAAGCAGACTTGACTGAATGGGAAAGGGCTCAGAAAAGAAATATTTGACACTCGCACAAAAGCGAGTAATGCTTTAAAACTTTAATAATGCCATTAGAATCAGTTAACTACTGCCAAATCTGTATTGTCTGACCAAGTACGGATTAATCTTATCGATACCTAGATATGCCATATTGACTGGTTTACGTTTATTCTGTTTCCAAGATCATTGTACACAATTTATTTTTTTGTTTTTTTTACCTATTGTGTTTAGTTGTTCATCTGCCTATTTTAATTTATTTATTTATTATTTATTTATTTGACATGTTTAAACAGATGTCTCATAAAGTAATGATTTTCAAACAAGTGCTGTCTGTGCTCAATTGAAAGTTAATGAATTAATAAATGAACCAAGGTACACAATTTTTTTTTCAATATTGAGTGGAAAATCAAGAGTTACATTGTACTTACAGTTGTATTTGCATTTGACTTTGTCAGTATAAAATAGCCAGTATGAAATCTAAAATGTTTAACACGATGTTTCTGACACCATATTTTTATTTTCTTCGACGTGTATGGCTTTCGTGGAAGGCTACTGAAAATGTGACGTTTGTAAAAGAAAAAACCCTCCAGCTGCTTTCGACTTACCTTATTGTTATTTCGCTAATTTATCTGGTAAATGTTATTGTGAACTTCTTATTTCTTATCCACAGATGGAGTGCTTTTGCCATTGAGGCATTTCCGGACTGATTAGCATAGTCGATGCGTCATAAACCTTTGTTATTGACGCCATTTTAACATTTTATTTGCAATGTTCGACAATTATGTGAATGTTCGACAATTATGTGAATGTTCGACAATTATGTGCATGTTTCATCTATTAAAACAGAAAGACTATCCTAAGGATTCGAAGAGTCAAATAAATGCGAGAAGACTTAAATCAAGAAGTCGAAAAAGTACTTTGCTTGAGATTAAGTTGCGGGGATAAAAGATGTATGATTTATAAGGTTATCAATCCACCATCTTCCACGCAAAGAGATTAAGTTTTTGATGTCATGATTAGGGCTTCTCACCCACTGCATGCCCCATACTTCACACGGTATAATATTACTTTCCCCATTTGAAGTATTATATGATTAATTTATGAATATTAATAAATATTGATATTCATAAATTATTCCATTGAGTTTGAGAGAGGTACACCCCCGGGTGGCTTTGCGTGGACAGGATAAAGGAAAAATTCTCAAAATAACCCAGGTGTATTAAGTACCAAAACTGCACTCTTATTTCATGCTACAGTCGAAGAGAAAGAATATGTGGTATGCCCTTGTTCCATTGATCCATCGTGTCAAAAAGAGTTAGAGAACACAAAACCCATGTTTAGAACCTGTATACTTTTACACGTTTTGACCATACCAGATACTACCAATCTACTCTCAAGATACGGCTATTGCCACCTGAAAGACATTTCATACTAGAATAGTATCGGAAAAATATAAATCACATTGCTGTCCTGAAAAATCATGACCATCTTCCCCGAATCACATACGGTCCATTAGTCACATAATAAATACGTCAGGAAGTTCTCATTTGCCACTCTTTCTCTTCATTCTTTTGCCTATTTATTAGCGAATCGTGTTCAGATGTTTTAATGATAATAATTTAAGTTATATCAGCTAGGCCCTGATTCTCCTTATCAAATGTTTTTTGATACTAAATGTTAGTCAAAATATTTCTACTTCTTGAGACATTAACAAACCAATCAATGCATGCGTAAGTATAGGGGGCGTTAATTTGATTTTCTTGTTCAGTCAGGATGCAATTAATAATTAAAAATTTATTTATTTATTTTTGTGGATGACCATTTGAATCTTTCTTTGACAAACATTGCTTAAAAATAGGGTTTATTTGTTAACTCTGTGAAGGAAAAAACGACCATTCACTTCGGACTATTCTCAAACGTAAGAAAAAACTCAGGAATCGTGAAAGTTTGCACCTAACGGTATCACGTGTATTGAGGCTTGTATGATTGCCTGGACCATTTCAAACAAACTAAAGAAAATTTACCATCACAATAATCGGAAGTAAACATGTCATTCTTCTTTTTCTTGAATTAGCCGGATGAAGCTTTCTTTTACAAACTTTGAAGGAAAAATGGATTTATTTGTTTTATCCGTGTCGCGGTAAACAAAACGATTGTTTTCAAACAAAGATTGTTTTTAAACACAGCATGAATTTACAGAAATAAACGTGTTAAAACGTGTTCAACTACGTAGTCTGAAAAACAAAAGCCAATTAATTAATTAATTTGGCTGCTGCAATTATTATGATAGCTACTTGATTTTAAACTCCAAAAAATTAACGGGTTTCTTAATTTTGCCCAACCACTTTTAAAGGCGTGGATGAATTTCTAGCAGTGCGAAAATTTACGCCTTTTCTGCGTTGGTCAACACTGTATCAGACCAATGTGATGGTAACAGTGTGTACGTGTATAATATAAAAAAATAATGCACAACGTATGCATAATATATATATATATATATATATATATATATACGTGTGTGTGTGTGTGTGCATAATATGTATATTTGTTTTATAACGCACCTTAATATGTTCTCATTTGGTTTAGTAGCCTGGCGTCTTACTGATCGAAATCCTGCTATGAACTTCGCTGATGGTTTGCATTTAGTCAATTTTGACTGAAATACCATTCTGAAATTGCAGTGCCAAAAAATGTATGCCTGTACCGCGTTTATGCCACTGAGAGTTTTATCAATGTTTTAATGACATTAAAATAGTGGCATAAGAGCACAAGGCACAAGGATCAAAATGTTTTCATTGTGTCACTGAGAGATTGTTGTTTTTGTAATCAAAGAAAACATGCTGTTTGGCTCCCAGTTGGTACATCGCATGACTCCCTGATTGAGAGGTATTGCAGAAAACGATATTTTTGTGAACACAACTTCTTGGCGTGACACGTTCACATCTCCGCTCTTCCAGTAATGTGTGTTAATTAGTGAAAGCTATCGGTAATCACTTGATGTGTCGCGCGGACACGTGCATCACCCAAACATCGTCAATTCAGGCCCCACTAAACGGGGGGCTATGGCTCAGGCACTTTTTTGCCAGCAAAAGTGCCTTTTTACATGATGTAGAAAAGTAAATATTTTCTACATCTCGGAAGTCCAGAGCTAGACAAACCTTTTTTATTGTCTAGTTACGGGCGTCTACACTTGTTACGTCGGCCACAAATATTGTTTTACTCTCCAGAAGAGTCTCGAGCTGGACATCCTTTTATTGTTTTGTAACATCTGATTTAGTCGGCTCCAAATTTTTTTTGCTTTTTTAGCTCTCTCTCGGTATGATCTTTTTTGTTATGTGTTTTATGCAATTAATGTCAAGTAAACAGAGAGAACGCACGAGATGAGAGAAATGCCGGTGGGTGAGAAAATGATAAATTTTTTCGCTGAACGCCGAAACAAAGAATTGGAGAATGAAAAATGATCAGTCGTCCTTGTCATCATCCGCAAGGCAGGTTATTGTAAACGAGCTCCACTAATCTCCCGAAAATTTCGATTTTCCTATGTTAAAAAACAACAGCTCTTTTCAATAACACTGATTCAAAAGATTCAATCGGTTGCTTTACGACACTGACACTCACGCAGTTTATAGCTTTTTGTCTCGACTGCTGAAAAAAGGGCCATCTCACTGTTGAGCTGACTAAAGAGCTCAGATACATAAGTAATGGGTTCAAATCGTGGCAGAAAAGCTTCAAAGTGTTGTGTGGCTCACGAACAAAGCAACCTCAGTACCGCCAAGATAAAAGGAATTGTCACGAGATGTTGGAGAGCGTTCAATATCTTGCTTGTCAGGGCGTTCCTTTCCTCAGGAGCCATGATAACAATGACAAATTTCATTGATTGTTACTGCTGGTGGAAAAGTGGGACTCGACCACATTAGATCGAATCCAAGATATGTAAAGTTAAACGCAAGCATAAGTATATACACATGCTGACTATCAGCTGGAATTGATGTCCCAACCACGTTTTGAAATCAGTATTGGAATCTGTTGAGGAGAGTGATATTTATGGTCTTATCAGTGATGAATGGACTGACATTGCAATCCTTGAACAATTGTCCGTGTCAACCGTAAATGACAATCTAGAAGTATCGTAAAGGTTTTTTGGATTTTACAAAACCCCAAACATAAAACGTAACCCTAATGAAAATGATGTCTTCATGATCTGTATTATGCTACCCCTGCCACCGTTTCTCTAGATTACCGTCCCGCCTGTTTGTTTCGTTCTTTTTTGTTTCTGTTTTGTCTTATTTTTTAACTATTTTGGATAACATCAT
>RDPX01000033.1:3393886-3423638 GCA_003991215.1 Morbakka virulenta
CATCTTCCTGGTTTAACCCAGAGCTCAAAAAATTACTTCACAAACGATGCATATCAAAATCTAACAACGTTCAATTCAGACTAATCCAATGTGACGTCCAGAAAAAGTGCACAAAAAGCAAAGAAGCCTGAATAGCTGAGAAATATAAAGAAATTAAAAACAAGAGCCACAATGCCAAAGAGATATTTAGAAAAATAAACAAAATTTTAGGTAAAAGGTCAAATCCACCCTTTAAGTGTATCAAGGTTGCTGACAGACATGTTTTGTATGAGCTGCACGTTGTATTAGAACGTTGATAAAAGTATATCCAAGAGCTATTTAATGATGATCGTCAGCCAGTTGACATCTTCATGGAACATTCAGATACTGGTCCTCCAATACTAAAGTCTGAAGTAGAGTGGCCTGTAAACAAAACGAAACAGGTAAATCCACAGGACCAGATAAAGCTTACACAGAGATATTGCACGATCTGGAGGAAGTTGGTGTACAGGTTGTCTGGAAATGTGTTTCAAACATCTGCGACACTCGACGATTTCCAAACGACATGCTAAAATCAGTTTTCATCGCTCTGCCCGAGATTCAGGTACTCTAGTCTGTGAAAGCCATTGTACCGTTAGCTTGATGTATAATCGATCTTGTTAAGCATCATCTTTCAACGTGTCAGAAGAATGCCAGTACAAGAAATTGCATCAGTTCAATTTGGTGAAGAAGGAATCAACATTAGCGGTGTCAAGATTAATAATAACCTCAGATATGGTGACTACACGGTTCTGCTGGCTTAATCAGCTGATGATCTACAGAAACGTTTTAATGCTGTTGTTACAACAAGTGAACGTTTCGGTTTGCAGATTAATACAAAGAAGACAAAATGTGTAGTAATCTCAAAAGCACTGGCTGTTTCTAGGTGTAATCTGGAACATGGAACCACACCAATTGAAGAAGTGAAAACTCGTAATTACCAAGTTCAATGATAGCTACAGATGCATGTGTTAAAAAAAGAGACAAAGAGAAGAATCTGTTTCCTTAACAATGCTTTAACTAGGCTAAGGATTCTCTTTACAGACAGGAAACTACCAATGAAGATCAAGATCGGTCTCATGGAAGCACATTTCTGCTCAACACTCTTTTATGTTTCCGAATCAGTGACACTGACAACTTAAGTCCGAAATCGTATTAAAGCAGCAGAGGTGTGTCATCCCAGGATGTTATGTATCTCATATGTTGACAGGGTTAGAAATGATGTTGTTCTGAAATGAATAGGAAGTAAGCGCAAATTGTTAAAAAAAGATTGAAAGAGGCATATGAAATTTGTGGGACACTCAGTAAGAAAGCAAGGAATAGAACATTGAATTTTCTCCGGTATGATATGTTGAAAACATGCAAGAGGAAGGAAAAGGATCATATATCTGCAGAATTTTGAGAATAAGGCAAACCACCTCCTCCAGATCGTTTATGTCAGGAAAGCATACGATGGCTTACTTTACCAAATACTAAAGAAGAAGAAGAGGCATACATACATCAGATGTAAGACTAATAACCAATTTTCCTTCCACCCGCTACTACCCATAGACAATTACAATATGTATCATAATAGTGGTTATTTAGATGGAGATAGTATCTTAATATCGCAATTGAAGCTACGTTTTCTTCGGTCGAAGGTTTTTCATTGGCACTCGACTCCTCAGGACACTAGAGCAGGAAGACAGAAGTGTAACGGAATTTTATCAATAAGGAAGACAAGGAGAGGATGGGCAGAGCCGGTCACTTTTCGTGAATGGCTGAAGAAAACAATTAAGAAAATTTGCAATTCTCTTTGCTTTCAAAGAAGAGGTGATGAAATCTTAATATGTACTGCTGCATGTTTTTACTGTGAAGTGGACCTAGCTATCCCAATTAATTAAAGTGTTTTATCTCAAAGTTCAGCAGTAGATTCTGTGTTTAAGGCCAATAACAATTTACAATTTGGAGTACACCTTTTAAATGTCTTTTTGTCTGAGCTCGGGTAATACAATGTTTTTCTCTGTAAATCCTGGGTACATGTTGCTTTATTCTATAGACCTTAATTAAGAACTTACGTTCAACGTACCTAGCATCACACTGGTAGAGGAAGTTTGGCCGCTTCCGTCTCTTTTGTCTCTAATTGTCTCTTGGGAGTTATTTGAAGAGTTTTCCCTAGTATTTGCTTGGCAATAACTGTGTTTAGATCATCTGACTTGGCCACTACCATCATCAGAATGTCATTGATTTGCATCCACGTTTCTGCTGCTGGAGGTTTCTTTAAGATGGTTTCGACCCGTATGTCACAATGTGCTAGCTAAGAAGCTCCCTCCGTGTACAGATCTCTTAGTTTGTTTCCTTGATAGCACTCTTAAAGTCAGAGGTAGTGTCCTTACCACTGACATATTTCCGCTTTATTTCTTCTTTAGATTAGAATTTTTAGACTTGACTTTTTACAAAATATTTCTTTATTCTGTCTCCACAGATAGCATGTAATTCGACAATTCTGTCAGACTAGCCGATAATGCTATTCAAAGGATTTCGAGAAAGTACTGACGTGACATTCAGGGGAGTGTTAGCGACTTTGTAAAAACAACTAGTTAAAGTGGCGGCGTCGTCAAGTCTTTCTTTGATAAACGTAAGGTCGACATCAAAATTTCCTGGCTAACATATTCTTGTTGCTAAACTACTGCATAGCTTACAGAGCAGGAGTCTGCTTTGATGATATCTTCAAAGCTGTGTAGATCAACACAATCGACTTTTTGTGGGATCCAGGTACAGCTTCGGGTACTACAAACTTCATGTTTAGTCATCTTTTTCGCTTGAGCCATCGCCTTTGAAAAGTCTTACAGCTAAGTAGCTTGTTACAAGGGTTCAATTTCTGCTTTGCATAAATTATTTTACCGGTTTTTACTTCACTTAGATCAGACTCCAAATGTGGCACAAATGAATAAAACTGATGAGACTCACAACCTCCCTCCTTATATAATATAGCTGCTCCTTGCTTAATTCTAACTCCACCATTCGGAGTCCGGATAAGAAAAATAGAAGATTGCAACGCACTCAAGTAACCAAATCAACAGAGCAACAACAACCAACATCAGGGAAATCTACAGTGCAGGTGAAAGGATGAACACACGCCAGAATATTTGTGGAGTGACAACTGGTAGCCTAACCCAACAGGGAGCTGACAGCCCGATGGTGAATTTCCTTGGAACCAGGAATACGTACCGAGTGAGCTGCTGTAATATTAGATTACTCTACCAAACCGGTCGGCTAGCTGAAGTGGTTAGAGAGATGGATAATTACAACTTAAGTTTGCTGGGAATTAGTGAAACAAGATGCACAGGGATGAATTCAAACAGCTGGTTACTAGTCACAAAAAAACATTTTCACGAAGAGATGACGGTTAATACGAAAGAAGGGTAGCCTTGATTTGGGGAAGAAAAGTACACAAAATCAAACTGGAATGGAGACTCATCAACGAGAGACTCGTGTCAGCCAGACTCAACTCCTGATATGCAAAGCTTACAATCATAGCCTGCTTCGCTGCTACGACAATGGTACAGGATGCAGATAAAGAGGCTCCATATGGCCAGTTACACGAGCCAATAAAAACACTTCAGTGCACGGTAGCCAGTGACCATACTGGTATGGAATCCACGATGGGTTTTCATAGATGTGTCAGCAAGAATAGAAATGAAGAGCAGCTGGTCGAGTTGTGCCAGGACAACAAGTTGATCATTGGTTGCACTGTTTTCCAGCACAAAGACATAAAAAAGTGGAACTGGAATTCATCGGATGATCAGATCAACAACAAACCGACTACATTCGTATAAACTGGAGGTAGAGGGGCAGCCTCCAAGATGTCGGAACTTCGAAAGGGGTTGATGTAAAAAAAGACTATACTCTGGTAGTAGCGAGAGTGAAAAGCATTTAGAGGCAGCCCCACTTAGATGTGAACGGGGTAAAAATTCATGAGTGAAGAGAAGTATTTAGATACAGGCTGCTTAATGACCAACATTAGATAATTATTGAGTCCTTCAACCAATGGGTATTGGAAGCTGGAAAGAAGGTACTAGGAATGAAGCGTAGAAATAGGGAAAAATGGATATTTAGGAAGACGTGAGAGAAGATTGATGAAAGGAAAAACGTAAAGAAGAAGTTGGACCAGGCAAATGTAGATCGAGTGAAAGAACTAATCATATATGCAGTCTTGATCGAAGAGGCCAAGGAGAAGGTACAGGTAGGTAAAGGTACTTATATTGACAACATGGCCGCTGAGAATGAAATTGCAACTTCACAATCTGGGTGCCTCATTTCAAAATTACCAAAGCAATGTCAGGCGGATTTAAGTCTTCGGACAGGCCAGTTAGGAACGAAGAGGGTGACAACATCACCAGAAATGAAGAAAAGGTGAAATGCCAGAAAGAAAATTTCGAACGGGTCCTAAACCTGGATGACATAGATTCGGTAGAATATATTCAGCTAGCAGAGGCCACACTAGTCATCGAAACAGGACCCCGGACAACAACAAAAATCAGAGCAGCCATCAAGTTGCTAAAAAATAGCATATCACTGGGGATTGACAAGAGTAGGACAAAATTGCTAAAGACAGAGAAACCAATTTCCCCAGCAATTCTGACACATGTTTTTAAGAATATGTGGAAATCAGAAATAGTTCCTGGCGATTGGAAGATTGGAATTATTGTGAAGTTGTCAAAAGGTGATCTCATAGTGGGTAATAACTGGAGGACGATAATGCCTCTCTCAATACCCAGCACGACCTTTAGCAGAGTTGTCCTCAGACTACGAAGTAAGTAGACTAGAAACTGTGACAAAGCTAGGAAAATTCCAGGAAATGGAGATCNTTAAGAATATGTGGAAATCAGAAATAGTTCCTGGCGATTGGAAGATTGGAATTATAGTGAAGTTGTCAAAAGGTGATCTCATAGTGGGTAATAACTGGAGGACGATAATGCCTCTCTCACTACCCAGCACGACCTTTAGCAGAGTTGTCCTCAGACTACGAAGTAAGTAGACTAGAAACTGTGACAAAGCTAGGAAAATTCCAGGAAATGGAGATCTTGTGCAAATCACATCTTCACACTTCTTCAGATTATCATACAGAGCACTGGCTTTGTTATTTAATAGTCCGACACCACTAGTTATCTTTTTTGCGACGTCACAAGAAATGAGAGAAGTTTCGACTTTGCTGTGTATCTGCTTGCAGGGGGAACTATGAGAAGACAACCCAAGTCTTGGTGCTTTTGTTTCGAAATGATCAGGCTTCAATAAAAGCCTGATCTTTTCAAAGGTAGCTAATGTTTTAAGTTTCAAGTCATTTCTTTGTCGCCTGGATTACTACGTTTTACAAGCACATTCTTGTCTACTTGTGCTACTACTACCGGAAGACGAAATTAATCGTCCTTTGAAACACTATCTAATTGATAGACATTTACTGTTCTCGTCCCTGACTGCTGCAGTATTCCAATAGTACGCGATTCTCGTCGTATCGGGTTAACCCTAATTTCATTAAGAAGAGTGCCTCCCCCCTGACAAAGTCCTGATGGTGTGTCAAAAATACCACAATATTTTAGCTTTGACTACAATAAGGGTAGGTAACTTAACTTTCGTTTTAGGTACACATTTTAGGGTTCCACGAGCTGCTCCATTTTAGCTTACTTTATCAGCTGTTTTCATAAAAAACGTGATGCATTGTGCTTTCCTGTGGATTTGAAGCAGCAACAGTGTCAACCAGTAAAAACTCAATGTTAACAATTAAAACATAGCTGCTTAGAACTTACAATCCCTTTGATGTTCGTAACACTGGTCAGTGATTTACAAACACTGCTTCTATATTACTTCTTCCTGGAAAAAGTACAACTTGACGATACTTAGTTTTCAAAGATTTTTTCAACTTCCCCAACCTGTGTTTTTTTCAAATATACTTCTAAAGCCTGTCAAGCCAACGACGCAAGGCTTCGATAACGTGTGAACAATTCCTTTTCAAGTTCCAATCTGATGAGAGTAAATCAGACCGAATGCTTGTCAATGTCAAACCATTTGTGTCTCTTAATTTCCCCACGGTGTATAGTAACTGCACATAATTTGGTAATTTCTTGTAAAACAAGAGTATTTGACCATGGTGATTGCTTGCAATTGCAGTCAATTTCATGATCGTTAGGGAATAGGCATTTACTACCTCATTGGAATGTCTGCATTAAAAAAATGAACGCAATAACTGCAGTATAGAAAAAAAATGCTCCACATATTAAAAATTGATCTACTTTGAGTTTCCAATAACGCCACCCCAAAATATAAACCAGAGAAAAGAATACTACCCGGCAATGGAAGACTAGTATGTTAAAATGTGTCATTAAGAATGTAGGTCCCATACTTTAGATGATAAGGCAAATGGTACCCTTTAAATATATGGGGAGTGGTTTGAGCCCCTCTCGCTGCAATTTATTTTTTAATTCCATATTGCTTATTTCAATCCTCTTTTCACACAAAATATATAGGAGCCAAGATTGATAATTGGCTACTAAAAATCTGAGACATTTAACGCAATTGTTTTCGTAGAGGATAAATTTTTTTTTATTTTCAGATATATTTCAGATTTTTGTGTCTGTTTCATCTGTCTTTTCTACGTATATCGTTTCAGTCCTTTTGTTACTTTAATTTGTTTAGAATACATTTGTGTGAACTTATTTTTTCATTGAACTCGTATGAATTTGTATACTATTGCTACTACTACTACTACTACTACTACTACTACTACTACTACTACTACTACTGCTGCTGCTACTACGACTACTATTATCATTAGTACTATTATTACTTCTGCCACAACTACTGTGACTACTACTAATAGTAACATCTATTAGTATTATCATGATTATTATTACTATAATTATGAATTTTGTTATTTTAATTATGATAACAAAATCCGTATGTGTTGCAAAAGATAACATTACAACAGGTAATAGTGTGAAACTGTTGCCCTGTTCTCAGTTGATTAAAACGGAAATTACTACTTTATGTTTGATCAATGATAAATTTAGAAATTCTCGTATTAAACCCAACATTTGTTAAGCTTCGCAAACTTTGTATGCAACTGTACGCAGAGAGAATTTGCAAATAGGCCAGAGGGGGAGAGGGAAGATTTTAATCTTTTCACAGCAATAGCTGGCCATCATTTCTACAATCAGTTTCAATGATCATTATTCTCAGTTTACACCTGTACCTATCGAGTTTGCCTAAATGTAAAGCCTCTGCCACTTCCGAAAGGGTTCAGTGTCAATTCAGGAAAACCCAACAACAAAGCAAAGTCACAACATTAAAAATTTTCGACGAGCAATCTTATTGTGATCTTAGGCAATGTTACAAGCTTAGGCAAGTATGACCGAATTTGACCAATCTATTAAAATAAACCCTATTATTTTCAAGGACAGTCTTGTTGTATCCAATATTCAATGCATGACCTGAAGGAGTACAACTTTAGCATTTTCTGTGCTTCATGACTTTATGTCTTTTCTCAGCTCATTTTGTTTATTTTTTACCTTATCATTTAATGCAGGTCTTTCAATCTTTTACATACTTTTATGTATTCCCCCTCTTTATCTCACTTTCAACCAGCCTCTTACTCGTCTCATTTAATTTGTTGTCTAATGAGACCTGACAGGTTTATGAAGTACTTTTTTGTTACAAAGATATTTTTTTACTAATACATATCTTTTGTCGATTTGCTTACATACCACAATATTGCATCATAGTGAAAGGGAGGATTATGGTTTTAACCTTGAATTAAAAAAAACAATTACTTAAGGTTTGGCTTAGCTATTGATCGTTTGTTCAAACCATAATGACCAATCTGTTGAGGGTTACTGAACGCATTGGTACACTAAACTAACTGACTAGTAATGTTGTTCAGGTGAGCAACTATTCAGTTTTTGTTTTTTTTCAGTATTATTTGGCCATTATCTACAAATATTTATACGTATAATTGAAAATGAACAAAGAGTTACGTGCAATGGTAAAACTATTTGAAAAAATTTAACGTGCAACTGGAGAAAATTCAATGTGCTATCTTTAATTACAGAACATTGCTTCAGGTTAGAAAATCGGAAAGCGCACTGCAATAAATGTCTTGAATAATGAGCAACTGTTTAGAAGCTTGCAAGGCGTGATGAAAAGATGCAGCTTCTTCCTTTAACACAACAAATGTACAGTCTATTCTAGTGAAACGAAAGCCTCAACGAGGAGTGCACCCATGCAAGATATGGACATTTTTTTTATTTTGAGGATCACTGCAAAATATCATAAGAAAGCAGAAAATTTACATACAAGTACCTTACTTACATGCTTACATCTATAATAGTGAGATGTATGATATATTTAACTTCATGTGTGATCTCAACTAAAGAAAAATTAGCTCTGGTACAAGAAAAGTTTGAGTATTACTGGGAACCAAGACGGAATACAATCTTCAGTCAACACGTTATTTATTTGTGTTAAGTCCTAATCTGGTTATTTAATAAGTTTGTTACTAAGCTCTAAAATGCTCGGTACTAAGTAGGTATTCGGTACCCTAAAAGGTTCATTGATCTTCTTCTTCTTCTTGACCATTTTGAATGGCCTTTTCCCAAATATTTCTGTTTTGCATACTTCTCTTATCTATTTGCTTTTCTCTCAAACCGGTGTTAATGCAATCCCTTCATCTGATTTAAGCTGCTGAAGTGACACAAGCTAAGTGTGAGAAACGATCCAGGAAAATCTGCCGATAATGATCCCTCACTCCGGCGTCCAGGCACAAGTCAATATTCTATTCAATTTATTAACCTGAGAGAAGTCGCGTCCTCTTGGGAAATCTACAAATTCCAAGGTTGCTGATTTCAGTAACACTGATGCCATACTTTTAAACTAATCTCTTGCTACTGTTTTGCATAAAGGTAAATCCTTTGATGAATAGTTATTATATGTTATTCAAACCTAAATTTCTCACGCAAACGTTTAAACACAGCGTCTTTTTTTCTAAGAGTAATCAATGTATATTTAGTCCGGCATATATATTTGGTAAGGAATCTACTGCTGGATTCTATAAGGTCGAGGATTGTTGACACTACCGTCATATACATGTGCTCATAGAGTGTATGGAAATTTGGATGAATTTTGTCGAAGTAATATAGATTTTTAATAAATATGCCATCTTTTACACCACACAAAGTAATGTAGAAAGAATATTATCAATATTTATATCAAGAGTAAATCAAATGAAGAACAATTAAAACACAGTACAAATACTGAAAAAAGAAAATTTTGTTTATGAATGATAGTTATTGTAAAGATAAAGTTACAGCAGATAAAAGAAGGAAGGTAAGGAAAAAAAATTACGATTATAAAAGAGAAACAGATAAACAATAAATATTGGTGAATGAAAAAGCGATTTGACGAATACTGAAGGACATCGAGAAATGCTTAAGAAGAGAGTCAATGATTGAAAAATGCCAAGAAAATAGCTTAAATAGAATATTTTTATCTTTGTGAAAATGCAATTTGTGCTGGGACTCCAGGTGTTATTAAGATTCAACAATGCTTTCTTTGTCCAACCACTACGGATCTTTGATATTGTCTTCACCCCTCTCTTCTACGTGTTTATCCTTTGATGTTACTATTAGTTTGTGGTCTTAAAATGTTATGAAATTTGGCTTAAAATTAACAAGTTGTACGGATACATATTTTAAAGTTCTGGTTGCACCTATATGTATCTTTTAACAAGTCCTTTAGTTTGGCCCTAAATATTCTATCGATTTGCAGAATTAAAACCTAGCAGCATTAATTATATTGGATTACACTTGGTAAACTGTAGAAAAATAATTGCAGGGTCATTATCCTATAGCGAGAAATGAAATACTGACTAGACAAGAGTTAAAGCATCACTGAGAGGAAAACATCTTTTATATTTCAGTGCAATAAAACCAAAAGAATGCGTTATAAAATGTTAACTTCTTAAATACGTATATTGTGTAATACATTAAAATACGAACAGTTGCCCCTCTTCTCTTTTCTGCTTAGTATTAACCTATGGTAAATTAGCTTTAGCTTTATAGCATTTTTTATATTCCATACATTGTGCGGTGAAATATTAATTTTGGTAAAGGAAAGCGACGACAGGTGTGCCAATGAAACTTTGGAAGGAATGGGTGTGCATATTTTGGTCTTTCGTAAAACTCTTTTTTTGTCCCTGCCGAAACCACAGGCATACAGTGAAGGAAAATTTGAACACGGTTTCCTTTTTTGTTATCTGACACTCTTCTTGGGTCTTTCGTGTACTATCCATTTTTTATTTAAGTGTTTTCATATACGTTACTTTGATTTCATATACCTCAACATAGTAAAATTCTCATTTGGTAACGTTTTTAAAGTAATCTTGCTTTAAGGAGTTTGCCTTTTAAATTATAAAAAGCTTGACAGTTACCAAAAGCAAAGCAAAGAGTTTAACAGTCTAGTTATCCGAGGGGAAAAATGAAATGAAAAATCTATTACAAGGGACAGGAACTCTCCTACTCTTTAGAAAATATGCCGAGAAAAGTGGTATTTTCTTAAAACAAAGTATATCTTTATTCCATTTCATCATTCTTTGGCGGTTAATCTTTGAATTAGTGTGTTCTATAAATTCCTGTGCAAACTATATCATAAGTCTAGAAATGTTTAGTTTTATTTCTTTTGATCCCTTTTCAACAACCTATCTACGGCAACGTTTCTGTGATATGTACATAATTTCGACCATAACTCATTTTTTTTAAACTTCACCTTTGCAACATGTCACTTTATGTATATTCCTTTTCATCCTATTTTGATTGCCAATGTATGTATCTCTGAATAGGTCAAACACCTACAGATATGTTTCGTTTCTAGATCTACTTTCTAAAGAATCCATTTTAGGTTTATTGCCCTTAAATCTCTCTTTGACCAGCTGTTTATGACTGCTCTTTTGGTGGTAAATGTCACACATGCTGATTTCTTACATCTCTGAAATGGGACTCCACTTTGGTTTCTACTCAATGGTATGTGGCCATTTGCTCACGACTATTATTTATGTTTAAATTTTATTTTATTTGAGTATTTTAGTTGTTTTTATCAGTTTAGTTCGTTTTCTGGCCACCCACCATGGTAGCCATATTGAATACTACCAATTCTAATCTGTCTTCAAAATCATGCCCTGGATACGGATCTAATCTAAACTATGTAATTTCTCTTGCATAGTAGTATATTTCTACAAACTAGTATATTTCCACTTCGGTATACTGCTTGAACTGCTGGTTTCAGTATCAGCAAAGTAGAGTGAGAAATGTCTGTGTAATGTGAAAGATATTGCTGTTGAACGAATGCTTTGACTACTGCATAAAATAAGCAAAGATGATACTGAAATGCTGGCAAAATTCTTTAAAAGCAAATGGATAATATCTTGTCAAGTCTATTCAAACTCCCTTTCAATTACAATAGATGTGAACCAATGGCGCTGATCGTTTGATTAATCTCATCTTCATATCCGACAGTACTACCATAAATTGCCCTTTCCCTTTGAAAACTTTATTACAAAGAGACAAAAAATGTCAATGTTATTCAAGATTCGAATAGTTTATTTAGGTACTCTTGAAGGTATTAGTAATGCTTGTAAACTGCTGAAAACGGCTGACAAATAACATAATTTACTTTTCCCATTTTTGACTGAAAAATTCAAAAGGTGACAGCCACTTTGAATGCTTGCTTGACTCGAATAGAAGTGTAGATCATTTCTGGGACCCGAAATTATCTAATTTTGACCAAATTTGGACATTGGAAGACAAAACTGGAAACCTTTAAAAACTAACTTCTTAAAACCACCCCCAATGCAACAATACAGAATGTACAAAAAAAAAAAAAAGAATTGTCACGAAATTCTTTAGGAATAATTAGTTTTCTTTATCGTAAACATTTTTTCAAACGTTCATTCGTTGGTAAACGCTCACCATGTCACTTTTGTCTGTATTGGCTTTGAGATATTGGTGCAGAGGTGAAAGAAAAGAAACTTTTTTCATTTCGAAATAGGTCAAGGAACAAACTAGGTTGCCGGATATTGGCAAATAGTCTTGTAATTTGTTAGCTTCTTCGGTTTTAGACTTTAGACGTTCATTTTCCATTTTTAACTTCTAAAACCTTTTAGCCTATTTCTCCATCATTGTTGATCTACCACCCTTCTTCCATCACCCTCTATCAATTTGGTTCGGAGACACCAATTGTGAACAATCCCTCCAAATTGGTCAAAACACCATGTTTGAATCAGGAAAATCAGAAAAGCCAATCAAGCCTTTGTTATGCTCAAGCCCATCTGGAGATCCAGTGGACTCAGTAACCACGCAAAGATTAAGATCTTCAGGAGCAGCTTACTCAGCGTCTTTCTGAACCGCTGTGACTTCTGGAAAGCCACTGTCGTCATCGAATGGAAATAAAAGCTGTTCCAGAACAAGTATCTGCGGAAAATCCTCAGGGTCTTTTGGTAAAATACCATCTATAATGAAGGCCTTCGAGATAGGACAATAGTGACACTCTAAAAGAGCTTTCAGGCGTGCAAATGGAGATGGCTTGGCCACGTCTGCCACATGTCATTTGACGTCTGTTCTTGAGGAACCCAGCATTGGACACCACAGGGAAAAGAAAGACCAAGGCAATCAAAGGAAACATGGCGAAAGACGGTTAGCAAACAGCTGAAAAGCAAAGGATTGTCACTACAGACCGCTTCCAAGCCAGGAGCAAACAAACAAAGGAAGAGTCCTCGCTATTGCCTTAAGCTCCGGACAACCCAGAGAGAATTAAGTATGTAAGTTATGATCTGGTATTATTTTATGTTATTTTTGCTCCAAATGTTGTTTACCGTGTAACTGCTGTACTTGTTTTTGTTTTATTCTCTCACATCCATAAAATTCCTCCACGTTAGCATCCTTGTACTTAACCATTACTATTGGTTTATACTTTAACATATATAATTACCTAATACTCATCAAGCATGTAATGACTTTTTCTTCATCTCAAGTTATTCATTCCACATTAGAAAACACTCTGTGAATGAAAACTAGTATCGAGTCAAATGACAGTATAACTTCTTGTTTTGACTTTTTCTTTAAACTTGTATCCCGAAAGAAACATATTTACAATAGTTCAATTTGCTGCCGTTGATTTTACTCTTACTGTGAACTGATGTCTAAATAAAAATGAGTAGGGTTGGAGTTGTCCTCATCTACGGAAAATAATAAATGAAATAATCAGTTTCGCTTGAGAGAAGAACAGTTATAAGACCTACTACTTCCATCACCTCTTCTATTAGAATCCTGTTTCCAAGGAAACTGTCGACGGATGAACGAGTTTAGCCAAGTTAAATAAGGGGCAGCGTTACGAAGCCTTACTCAGACTAAAGAGTTACTATAACGCTTAACAAAATTACATTAACGAAATGATAAGAAGTGTCGTAACAAAAAAGTTTTGATTATTTTTTCTTTTTCTTGCGTAAAACTAAGAATTTCAAAATTTAAAAATCTATTTTAAACCTAAAAAATGAATAAAAACTATCACAGATCAAGCACTTTACATTTTAATCAACATAGTCACTATGTCGTATAAATAATGCACAGGTTATTAGAAAGATACCAATAAACATAATACCTTCCAAATATTTACTCAAAATACACTGCAATGAATTTTGTTACATAAAACTAGTTGAAAACGTTTTTTAACATACANGTCGGACTAAAGAGTTACTATAACGCTTAACAAAATTACATTAACGAAATGATAAAAAGCGTCGTAACAAAGAAGTTTTGAATATTTTTTCTTTTTCTTGCGTAAAACTAAGAATTTCAAAATTTAAAAATCTATTTTAAACCTGAAAAATGAATAAAAACTATCACAGATCAAGCACTTTACATTTTCATCAACATAGTCACTATGTCGTATAACTAATGCACAGGCTATTATAAAGATACCAATAAACATAATACCTCCAAATATTTACTTAAAATAACACTGCAATGAATTTTGTTACATAAAACTAGTTGAAAACGTTTTTTAACATACGGTAAGGTAGTTGCAAACTAATTTTCTTAAATTGGATGTTGACAAAAAATATGATACCAGAAAACGTTTTTCAAATTTAAAAATAATTTTTTTCAAGATATTTTTTTAAGATATTTTATTTTGCTTAAAACAGACAAAAATGATATTCCAGGTATGTACTTTAATTATATGAAACACTACCGGTTATAAGGATCTTTAGGGTGGAATAATGTTATTTCAATTTTCTAAACACCACCAAATCAACACTACTAAGCTCAAATGATAAAAAACCAAATGGTTTAAAGATCTGCAACAATGTCTAACAAGTGAAAAGCAACAAAGGGTATTGTTTAACAGTCGTCTCAGGTATCTATTTCAAGATGTCTGATTGACAACTCTAGAAGTCTAAAATTTTTTGTCAGTCTTTTCTAAGTTGTAATTGAGCCTAACAAGCACCACCTAAGCACTGAGACACGCTTAGAATGGGAACAGCTAAGTACTAGCCAGCCTCATACTCTTAAAACATGGTATATATATACATGGTATATATATATATATTACATGGTCTTTCTTATGTCTGTCTCTTATTTAAATTTCTAAAGCACTTCTTCTATGGCTTTGTTTATGTATTGCGTCTCGAGTCGTGTAAAATTTGTTTGTGATGTAAGAGTTTTTTCTTATTATTTTGTCAAAATAGAAGGCTGTTTGGAGTTTACTCCTAATACTATATATATATATATATATATATATATATATATATGTGTGTGTGTGTGTGTATAAAGTGATTAATCATACAATCCCTATTAAATAATGTTTTAAGAGTTTATATATCAGTCGTCTTGAAAATGAATTTTAATCTTGGTATTCCATTATTGATTTGTGGCTATTTTTTGTTGTCAAGGAGCTCAGCTAACATGACTGATTGGCGCTATATTTTGATTTTTATTTCTATAGAAAAGGACCTTGTCACTGTAGATGGGTTAACTGTGAGCAATTCAAAAATGATGGTAGTTCGGTGTATCAGTGACGATTTTTGTTTGTTAAGCTTTAATATTATTTAAGGTACCTTTAAAGCATTCTGGCTTGAACTCATTGGAAGCAGTGAGAAATATGTCGTTTTCTGTAACAAATCTAGTATAGAAATCTCCTTGTCAAAATTACCTTGGAAAAAAAAGATATTCTTTTGGCTGTATTTTGAGAACCAATAAACTTCAAAACAACGACTCTATGTCCTATCAAGCATCAAAGCTTGATGGAAGAGGCTTTAGCATTGAAGGTTATTCCTTCAGAAACATGGTTAAAGAACTTCTGCTTTCTTAAGTTTTGGGGAACAACCAGTTAGGTTGTGGGTTTGTTCCTGTAAGCTGACATATTTCAGCTTGAAATGTTCTTGATGAATTGTCAGTGTACATGCTAATCAAAGAAGGAATTTTTGCGGCATCACATCATTTAAAACACATAAACATGCATGTTTGCTTTAGTTATTGTTTATTTAACAATAGTTATTGTTTATCGGACAATATTGGTTCAGAAACAACTAGTACAAGATTCCACTGTATTTCATCAGGATCAACTGATACAACTTTGCACCATATCGAATTACCTAGTTAAACATTCGATTGGAAATACGAAAGAAACTGTTAATGTAGCGATTTTATATATTCCGATTATATTTAAACATGGATAACGTCAGATTAATGTAAATCTCAGCGTGAGTAGCAATGTGCGTTATTTAAACCAAAGAAAACTTTAGATTATTTCATGTGGTTTTTAAGACCAATAATTCGTTACTTTTATTTGGTTTTAATCGCACTGTTTTCAACACAGTGCTTCTCAAGTAGCCAGTGATTCTTTGTAATTGTTCAAAATTCTCTTGAAAAAGTCTGCAAACAATATTCATTTACTTTCAGATAGCTTTGTTATCGCTTTAGATCTTTCTCTGGATTTGTACTTAAGTTAATATTTCGGTTTGTCAAGAAAGTTTTCTTATTTAGGTGATTATTTAATCACGATGATAACATCTTCTGGAGTATCCATGGTTTCTCATAATATTTTGCTTTTTTCTGGGACATCTTTAACTGAAAATGAGAGCTACTGTGCAAGACAATATCTATAATGTGCTTGTGATTAGAGGTTCTCTATTTGTACCTAAACTCCTAAGGACTTCCAAGGGATGTTATTCCATCATAACACTGACCACAACAACAACCAAGACTTGATTAGTACTTTGTAAGACTACCTTTTATGATTGACACTTATAGCTGAGCTTTTGATATCTAGTATCTCGTAGAAACCAAAGAACATTTCAAATATTTCTAAATGTTTGCTTATCCAGTCGAGACAACTCGCCAGCTGATCATTATCCGATTCATCAGTCCGTTTTTACTAACTGATTTCCAGTAGACTCCTTAAGAAAGCGTTAAAAGTGATGTTTAATATTTCATTTTTAATTTCCTGTGATACAAACTGTTTATTGATCCAATCTGTTAGCTAAATAAATCCTTGATTTTATCCACAGATGGAAAATATAAAGTTGCAACTAATGCAAAATCATTCGGTCACTTTTTTAGAGCGCATGCGGGATCCCGGAGGACGTGAAAATGAGGATAAGGAACTGGTGTCAATGGTTGGACAATTAAACAAGTTTGGCTTTACACTAAATACTTTAAGGGATTTTGGAAAGATAGAGGGAAAAAGAGAAAATTGGGAAGGAAAAGGGATATGAAACAAAACTTTTTCTACGGCTGTTAACAACGGCAAAAAGAATATTGACAATCTAGAGCTCAGCTGTAATTGTTTTTCAACCAACGACAGCGGTGATATTGTGACACCAAAAACTTCCAAATTGATTTCGTGTTCACTTTCAGTTAAATTAATAGTGCAGCAGAAATTCTGAATATTGATAAGAAATAGTGGTCTTAGACCATTCTTAGAACAAAAATAAACGAAAATTGCCCAAATCAAGGAATTTGATTCATTAGGTTTTCTCTTGGCAAGTTCATGTAATTATATTTGACCTGCCATAGGTAAAATTAAATAATGTGAAAAGTTCCTTGGCCATTTTTTCCTTGTCCATAAGGAACACTATGCGGGTTCATTTCTTTTTGCAACTTATTCACAACCTGAGAATAACTTTATGCATTTGGTCATTAATTTCCAGCTGCATGTGTGCAGTAGTTTTCAAATTAATTTCCTCGCAGCTAAATGGACTTTCAATCTGCTGTTCTTCCATTGCCTCATTTTCCTTTGCGCGGAAAGGAGTTTAACTCAAAGTGCTCATTTTATGTCACCAAGAGAAAAATGACTTACAAACATCAAAGGATACAGCATCCAGCCGTAATTTTGTACTATCCTTCTTCTGTGATTTCCTCTTCAAAATTTGAAGAACGTTTTATTCCTACTGACTGCCTTGACCTTGCTACTTGCTATGGTACACCCTCTTGTTAAGTATTCCAAAGACCCAAGAATAGCATAAAGTGCAGACAATTAAGGGCTCGAGTTTCTTTCCCCCTTTGTATTTATAATTTCAATTTCTTCAAGAATTGGTAAACAGTGCTTTCATGTGTTTCTGTAAATTTGTTGTATTAACTTGTTTGATGTTTTTAAAACTTGTAAAAAGGACTTCAATTTTTAAAACCTGTTTCTAGGAAATCTCTCACCTTGCAGTGTTCTGCTTTCATATTGATTTTACATTGATCTTTGCTCACATAGCATGTGACAATGTCTCTCTTAATATCGTAATCAAACCGGTGATTTAAAAAAACATTTTTGCTAACAATATGGTTTTTGATTTCCAATAAGAGTAATAAAAAATGTAAACCTATTTTTCCATTTTTTAAACTTCTGTTGTAGATATTTTAGTTGTTATGACGTTAGGTTGTCTTTGTCTGTGTTTACCTCTTTTCACATTTCAAAAAATGACTACGAAGCTTGATATAAAATACGAAGGCTAATCTATAAAATTATAAAAATTACTTTACGGTATGTTTTGATATTATATTTTGGAAGAAGACGATACTTGATTTATTTTTACTGAGCGTTGCTGTCAAGGTTTGCTTTAAAGCCGACTGTTAATTTGATAACATAGAAGCATATTCATCAGCTGGAAAAAGTATAATCTCAGGACGAAAACTTTTACGAGATAGAGGGAGAGGAAACCTGGTAGATCTGCTTGCAGGTTTAATGGTTTTGAAGACAGTTAGTATTGGACCAAAAATTTTAGTACTGAGGTATCTCCATGTTGTTCTAAGTACATTTTACATACGAAAACAAAAGTATAGGTACCAAGGATCAATTGTCCATTTTCAAGGAATGTACGGGGTTGCAAAAAGAAGCATAAAAGTTTAGCCATGTCATGCTTAGATCACAGAAAAGCTTATGACGTGGTGCCTCAATCTCGGATTATTAAATGCTTTAATATAATAAATGTGGTTAAGAACATAGTCAAATAATTGAAAGATCTATATCATAGACACGAAGAGAAATATTTTCTTATTCATGAATAATCTGAAATGTTTGGAAAGAATGAAAAAAAAAGTTTGTTGTTAAAAGTCCATGCAATAAGTAAAGACAATATAATGGAATTTGGAATACGAAATTGTGGAGTGCTTGTGATTGAAAGAGATAGAGTTAATGAAAAACGAATCATACTAAATAATGGTAAAGTAATTCAAGAGATAGAAGATGAATGTTACAAATGCCTGCATGTTTTGTTAAAAGGAAAGAGTGTGACAAAAATTTAATGAGTGTCGAGGATTGCATTAGGGTGGAGGAAAAGAGTATTGTTTTTCATTTGAGGTAAAGCAACGATTGTATAAAAGTATAGACACTTGGCAAGGCTCACAGCAATAGACGAGGAAGGGGATGTAAAAGGAAGCAATAAAGCTTTTATTTGTAGTGCCCAAAAGCAGAAATTTTGCTCAAACTACATCAAACGCCACATAAAGAACGAAAAACTCTCCATCGCGCAGGGGAGGCTGAGTCAAGGGAGAAATTATTAGTCACATTGTAAGTGAATGCAATAAACTCGCACAACGCGGTTACAAAAACAGACATGACAACCTGTCTGGATATTTCTAATGTGATCTCTGTGGGAAAAAAATGTTGAGAAAGTTGAACAATGGTATTTGCATAACCCTGAAGCTGTTGTTGAAAATGAAAAGTATAAGGTATTGTAGAACTTTACTTTTTAAAGAAATAAGGTGATTGTAGCAAAAAGATTAGATATTGTTTCTGGAGATAAAGAAGCAAATTAGATGAAAGAAAAGAATTAGCTTTACATGGTGTTGGGAGCATGAAAAAGAAGAAAATGGAAACAATGAAAAGTTACTAGTTACCAAAATATAAAATTAGAAGGTTACAGGGTATACACAGAGTTAGTGTTGTACTGTTGGTAATTGGAGCACTAGGGTTAGTAACATTTCGCTTTAAAAAACACATAGAAAACTAAGGAGTATCAACAAATCTTTAATGTGGTACAGAAAACCTCCTTTTTTGGTACAGTAAGTATGTATAAAAACGTTTTTTCATTGTAATTGAATCAGGAGAAAACAGTGCTTGTAACGTTTGGAGGCGTGTTTGTATCTGCTTCCAAGTAATTAAAGGGGGTAAAAATATCAAGCCTTGATTGTAATATAATAATAAAATAATAAAACTAAAATAATTATAATGATAATAATGAAAACATTAATATAATAATAACAACAACAATAATATAACACTTAGCCAGATACTATACAAACTTAAAATTGTCTGATCCTGAAAAAGGAAACGGTAGATTATATCACCTATTGTTTTTAGATGATTTAAAATTGTTTGCTAAGAATGAAAAAAGTCTTGTTCATAACATGAGAATATTTTTGGATGTTATTGGATTGTCATAGCACGCATTGGTGTCTAGGAAAAGGTGTAGATTTGAAAGAAGTGCGGGGATAGATATACTAAATAAAAGAATAATGAAATCAACTGAGGAAGGGATTATAAATTTCTAGGTATTTTGGAGGTTGATAGAATCAAACATGAAGAGGTGAAAAAAGCTGTGAGTAAGGAACACATATGGAGAACCAAGAAGATTTGGAGATCAAAGTTAAATGGAGGAAATACCATCACTGTAATTAATTGTTGGGTTGTTTAGTCTTAAGATGTGGAGTTATGAAAATTAACTGGGCAAAGAGAGAGCTGTAGCAGACAGACTGGAAAATGAGAAATTTGTTAACAATGTTTGGAACCCATCTTCATCATGCTGCTATTAAATCGATTGTATTTAAGAAGAACAGATGAAGGCAGAAGACTCATTAATGTTGAAGACTGTATATGTATGAAAGTTATTACGATTTGTTGAACAGAGTAAGGTGTTGGAAAGAAGGAAGTGTCGAACATCGAGAAGGAAGTGATAAACAAGGAAGGAATAAATAAAGAACTTGCCGAATTGAAAATTACTAAGCCTTTGGAGAGACAATTTGAGGAAGCAGCAAAGTAAGTCTGCGGTAAAATATCATGGGATTGGTTGAAGAAGGGCCATCCGGAAAAGGACACTAAGAGTACAATCGTTCCTCTACACGATCAGGCCATATGTACCAATAATATCTATAAATCCATTCATATAGAAGAGGTATCGTCAGTGTGTCAAATGTGTGGTAAATTTTATGAAACGATACCACACAGTAAGAGAGTGCCCAAGATTGGCGTAGAACGAATACTAAAGATGGAGACATGACCAAGTGGTTAGATTTTTCCATTTGACGTTATGTAAAGAAATGGGGTCTTTAGAGGGTTGAGATGTGGTACAACCACAATACAGAGAAGGTATTGGAGTCGAATTCTTGTACAATTCTATAGGATTTTTCCATTTAAAGGATAAGAACCTGGATCACAACAAGCCTGATGTAACCGTGATTGATAAAGTAAATAAAACATGCTTAGTACAATAAGGCATGGATTAACAATTACTAATCCATCATGTACTTTTGACACTTGTATAGCAGTGAAAGAAGAAGAAAAATTTTTCAGCTAAAACGAACTTAAGTATTAACTTGCAAAAATTTGGATCATTAAGAAGGTAACCACTGTACCCATAGTCATTGGAGCTCTTGGAAGAGTTACAAAAAAGATTAAATTCTGCATATAACATATCTGAATGGATTGTCTAGTTGCGCTTTTGCAAAAAGTTATCTCATTGGATCAGCTAAAATCACAAGAAAAGTTCTAAATCACTAAGGAAAAGAAGAAGGAAAACATGTATGATACCCATTGCTGCAGATGGTACCCTGGTGTTTATGCAACATACACTAGCATTAAAAAAGTAATAATAGTGATAATAATAATAATATTAATAATAATAATAATCCACTTGAGCTTGAAAAACCAGGTTGCAACTGGTGCGGACTACTCAGCCTGTTGGCAGTATGGGTAAAATGCTCTTTCTCTCCAAACACAAACCAGAAGTAAGTCATACCACATCGACCGTCNACAATTCTATAGGATTTTTCCATTTAAAGGATAAGAACCTGGATCACAACAAGCCTGATGTAACCGTGATTGATAAAGTAAATAAAACATGCTTAGTACAATAAGGCATGGATTAACAATTACTAATCCATCATGTACTTTTGACACTTGTATAGCAGTGAAAGAAGAAGAAAAATTTTTCAGCTAAAACGAACTTAAGTATTAACTTGCAAAAATTTGGATCATTAAGAAGGTAACCACTGTACCCATAGTCATTGGAGCTCTTGGAAGAGTTACAAAAAAGATTAAATTCTGCATATAACATATCTGGATGGATTGTCTAGTTGCGCTTTTGCAAAAAGTTATCTCATTGGATCAGCTAAAATCACAAGAAAAGTTCTAAATCACTAAGGAAAAGAAGAAGGAAAACATGTATGATACCCATTGCTGCAGACGGTACCCTGGTGTTTATGCAACATACACTAGCATTAAAAAAGTAATACTAGTGATGATAATAATAATAATATTAATAATAATAATCCACTTGAGCTTGAAAAACCAGGTTGCAACTGGTGCGGACTACTCAGCCCGTTGGCAGTATGGGTAAAATGCTCTTTCTCTCCAAACACAAACCAGAATTAAGTCATACCACATCGACCGTCGCGCGGGTCGGTCACGTCACCCAGGGAGAAACCAGGCTGAGATCGGAAAGCCTGCTACTGGAATGAACTACTTTGAGAATGACCTACCAGGTAATCAGAACTAGGAAGTCTCTAAAGCTGATCATGTGGAGTACATTCAAATTTTGAGAGTGTTTTTCATTGGACATCCTAGACTGATAACTAATATAACTAAACAAACATATCTAAAATGGAGGAAAATCGTAGGAAATGAAATTAGACCACATATGGACCCCAACAAACCACAGAATGTACGCAGAGACGTAATGGGTAACCATGGTCTGACAAATGCTGAAATTGACCAAATTCGTAAGAATTATGTAATTGTACCACCTGATGATAGTAGTGACAGAATAGTAGGCGTAGATGATCATAACCACCTTAAGCAAGAGCTAGTGGTTAAAGTCCCTCTTACGAGCGAGGCTGAAATTGATCTAATGATTAGTAAAGTTTTGAACACTATTAAAACCAACCCACAAACTGAAGACCGAGATTCTTACTTTATCGAAAACAACAGGGAGAAATTGGCAGCGGCACGTGAGGATAAACTGAGAGAATTCTGTATCACGACTTCAGCCAAAAATCTTGACATCAACACTACCATTAAAGAGTTAGACCCAGACGGAATTTACAAATATTCAGGCGTAAACAAAGGTGATTGCATCAACCATACCACCTTGACATAGAAGATCCATAAAGAATATTATAGATGCTTGAGAATGGTTCTTAAAACAGAGTTAAATGTAAAGAGTAGAAAAGAGGCTATTAATACGCTTGTTTTTCCTGCCGTCCAATAAAGTTATTAAATCATTAATTGAAACATGCTTGATTTGCAAAAAATAGATGTTAAAGCCAGAAAATTATTTACAAGAAACAACATGTTATACCCCAAAGCAGACATAGACGGCATATAATTGCCAAGATGCGAGGGGAAAGAGAGTTAGCTAGAACTGTCCCATAAAACCACCACCATATGAGTGGATAAATACTTAGACTCTACTGATGGTTGAATGTTAAAGCTCATTTTTAACCGTGAAAATGGTAAAAAGCTGTATTCTATTTGTAAAGAAGCTATAAGGTTTGCCAATGAATTTAAAATTGACCGCCAAGAGCCTGTCGAACAAAACATTCCAGCAACAAAAGATGCAAAAACTGTCAAACAGAAGGCTAAAAGATCGGAAACAAACAGCTTTCTGATAAATGGAGTCAGAAATCTCTGCACGGTCAGTATGTTCTTCGGGGTCGCAACGCTGATGTTGACCAAAATGTTGCCCATCAGTGGCTCCGAAGTTTAAGTCTGAAGGCAGAGAAGGAAGGCTTCATGATCAGAACCCAAGGCCAAAGCCTTTTCACAAGAAACTACCAGGCAAACATATTACACAGTGGTGCAGACCCCAAGTGTAGATTCTGTGTCTAAGTCATATAGACTGTTAAGCACCTCGTCTCCGGATGCCCTATACTTGTCCCTAACGTGTACGTGAAGCGGCATAACCGTGTAGGACAATATATTCATTGGGAAATATGTCTATACTGTCAGATACCCGAACATTAAAACTGGTATCAACACAAACTTTCACCCGTCTTCAATTCAGAGGATGTTACAATTCTTTTGGGGTTTCCCAACTGACACTGATAGGACTCTCCAAGCCAAGAGACCCGGCATAGTAATCAAAAATCGAAAATAAAAAACATGCACCTTGATAGATAAGGGTATGCGAACTGATACAAACATTGTTGTGAAAGAGTTTGACAAACTTGGAAAGTATTAGGACTTGAAAATTGAAATTCAAAGAATATGGAAACTCAAAACCACAACAATCTCCGTGATAGTAGGTGCATTAGAGATGATCAAAAATGGCACTCAAAAATATTTAGAAAAAATAATCGCGGAACCAAGGCTTCAAGAAATTGAAAAATTTGTTTTGACAGGTACCGCTCATATCTTAAGTAAAGCACTTTCATTTAAATACTCTGAAAGAATATTTTTATTTCTTCTCTCTTGACAATTTTATACTTTCTTTTTATACGAACTTCTAAATAATTAAAAAAATATACTATATTTAGATATATTTGTATACTGATTTTCTACTGAATTCGTCGTTTTGCTATTTTTGATATTTATTATTTATTGTTCGTGTCCCCCATACCACATAAATTTTCTTGTACCTGTCTACTGAATGTTCGTAAAAACGTCTCCAAAAAACTTTTGTTTGCGCAAGGTCACTGGGAGTGACCTGGTGAACAATTGTATCATATTGCTAACTTATGAAAAACTAAATAATAATTATAATGATAATATTGCTAACCCAAAGATATAACAATATTACTTATATTTTTAGTACATGGCTGCTGATCTCTCGGAGCTTTCAGCAGTTGTCCGTGTTAGCAAGATATTAGATCATCAATTGAGTGATTTCCATCGGTTTTTTTCAACTCTCTCTCCCTCTCTGTTGTGCTTCACATCACGTATTGTGATTCTGCTCTTCTCACAGTAATGTTAATATCATAAATGTGAGAATAAAGACTGAAAAAGGCAGGACAGATTTCCCGCCATGTGGATTCGTCACTTCCACAGGCAGTTTTTTTGAACTCGCTTTTACAATTGTCTTTGTTGCTGTTGTTGATATTCCGACCTGGAATTTTGCCCCAGTATTAAAACGAGATCATATCAAAAGGATGCAAATCACCTCCTTGTTGTCCTCAAACAAGAATTGGTCGACCTCAGAAGTTATCTCAGTGTTTTATAGTTATGGGTGAGCATGAGAAGCCAAGCCGCCATGCATACCTCTACGAGCTGGATGAGCACCCTGGAGAGGATTGCTTTGTAAAAGGGCTAACAATTGGTGGCAAGGCAGCATTGATAGGTAAGTGGGAACACTGTCCCCATCTGACGACTAACTTGCTAACTTTTGTTTAAAGTCATGCTGAAAACCACGAACTAGGGTTAGTAAGCTCTGTAAGTATTTGGTTTTGTTATATGCATAGTTAAGAAAATACATTATTTTTAGTATTGCTTCCATCAATGGGTGAAATAGTATAACTTCGGACTTTCCAAGTATTTTTTTTTTGCAAAACGTGATATATATTTTGGAAAGTTAAAAAACCCTAGAAATTAACTAAAAAACCTGAGGAAACTTTGAGAAAGCTTCCTGTGTAAGGTAACATAATAAATATTGTTTTTGCTTTACACATAGTGCTTGTCAAAGCAAATAGCGCAAACAAGAAATGTCAAGTTTTTGATACACACCCACAATGAATTAAACAGCATAATCCAGAGTTAAAACTCATTAAAACGTAAAGCGTAAACCCACAAATAAAAGAGTTTTAGTTTTAAAGAATTGCTCTATATTTCGAATTATGCTGAGCAGTTGCCTTCTTTGAAGAAGACTAAAGTTTTCTGTTAGTAATCATTTGTAACAAGGAATATCAGACTCAGGGAATATGGTTTTCATCGGAGAAATACTTGATAATGCCCAATGAAGCTTCAAAAGTGATATACCAAACATTTTTAAACAATGCAATTAAAATATTTTAAGACGGCATTGCTGTGTGGATATTTTAAGGACAATTTTAGCTAACTTTGCTAACGCTGTAAAAAATGTTTGAAGTGTGCATAAACCATAAGCATAAACTCTGCAATGGTATGAAGTTTCCCCATATACATCATCCTTCACACCATAAAAAATTCAAGCCTCTTCCATAGTTCATCACTAAAACCATTGTCATGGAATATTTGATAATAAGTGAATTCCTCATACAGATCAGCTGAGATCCTAGTCATCAGTTGTAGGAACAGAGAAAACAATCATTGAACATTCTTCCTCTTTGCATTTGAAAAATCTGGAGCATCAAAGTAAACAGTATTACAAACTAATGGGTTCGTCAAAAGGAATTTCTTTTGGGTGTATTTCAATGGTGATTTAAAGCAGTATTGGACATAACAAAGAAGTTCTGGTATAGTTTTCAGTAATGCCTTCCCCTTCTAACAATTCTTTTGGCATGCTTGTTAGTAATACCAATATATAAATATTGTGTCATCTTGATTTTGAATAAATAATAGTTTTTGAAATAATTTGAATCAATCCCAGTGACCAGAGTAGTCTTTTGTAGCTTGTTTGGGATCATAATATGCTTTGCCAACTTTTAATCAAGGTTTTCCAGATGTTAGACAATGAATGTTAGTCTTCTCCCACTACAATTGACTGGTATAAATGTACTAGACGAATTTGAATCTCTCTTCAAAAAAGTGTTTCATACAAGAAGTAAGATGCTTTTATACTTTAGGATAGCTCAAGGTGTTCACTTTTCTGAAGACCACCACCTGACTGATCAATACTTAAAAACAACTTGATAAATTTGGTTCAGAACTCAAAGTATTTCTTCATCTTCCCTTTTCTTTCAGTGCTTTTGTCAGATAATTAGTGCAAGTCAACCATAATGTTTTTCAGCATTCAATCAAATGTATTCACTGAAGGTTCCATTGGCATTACTCACAGCAATATGTGCAAGATGACAGGGGTGACCTACAATGAAACAAACCTTTATTTTCTTAGATACCAGCATTTGCAGCACCACCAAAGCCAGAAATTGAACACATATTTAAAAAATGACATTTTACTTTTTTGTTACATTGATATCAAATATTTTCAAGCAAGTCAGATTTGTCCTTTCTGTGCAAGTGTCATTAGACTCATTGACACCTAATGAAAATAAGTGGGCTTTGCAGTCTTCAGGAGTGTGCTCTTAACTGTTTATTTCTTTGGAATGTTATTGATGGGAAAAGCCACCCCAGATAAGGAGGTAAGGTAACCAAGATAACCAAGTAGATATTGCATTTAGTAAAAAATATGTAACCATAAACCCACCATTACACTCATTTGTCCAAGTTTGAATCAGTTTTTTAAAAGTTAGTTAATGTAGGATGTCTTTTGGAAGATTCTGTATTCTCTTTATGATTAACTGTGGTACAATGATCAGAGAATGCTTTGCCCCTAGATGATCACAAGTTAAGTTTGTGGAACACAGAATAAAGTGAAATTGATACACATTACCAGTCACAGTGGAATTGGGGTATTTTTCTGCCTTGTAACTGTTAAATTTAGTTTTGTATCACTTTATCTTGACGCAGATGCCATTTTGCCATTTTGACTCCCTTACAAATGATGTGAAAATGTGTGGTTGCATTCAAAATGGCAGCACAGCTACAGACAATTGAACTGATTCTCTGCTTTGAATTGAATTGAATGTGTTCACAAATTTGCAGTACACCAGTGGGCTGATTTGGCTGTGCAAATGCCTGCCTTACAAAGTGTAGTTGATTTTTGTTCTAGAAAATTATAACTAGTTAATACATTATCTGTGCAATAGCACTACCCTCCAAAGACACAGTATGTACTTGCTGCACCCATGAAAGCTTCTAGTAGGAAGCTTGATAAATTTACATCTAGTGAAAATGATGAGGTAGCAGCAAATGTGGGTGTGTTAGAAATGGAAATCCTATAAATACTTGTGCTGTCTGCAAATGTGTGACATATATTTTACTGGAATTTGCCAAAGAAAATGTTGCTGTTAAATTTTTGGGTTTCCTGTAACTTTCACTAACTATTGATCTTGTGTTTTTAAGCATGTTTTCAACTAAGTTTGCAAACAGTAAGACAAAAAACCTCCATGAAGTTTTGCAATTAACTTGATGAAAATAAAGACCTATCTACTGTTCCATTTGAACTTTGGATTAGGCATGCCTTGGTGCATTGCCTTCCGATCCTGCAGTATCCTTCAGTCTATGCTCTGTTTAAACAGAGACATAAAGTTGGTGTTCATGTCCAGAGTCAGTGTAAACTAGTACCAGGAAGGTAGCCAGTGACTGGGACTTTTCCAGCTTTAGTGATATATCTCCAGTATTTTTTATTGTTGTGAAGCCTATAGTTGTATAAGTCTTGGTAGTAGCATGAAGGATTTGAAATTGTGTTTGTACCCAAGAAATTAAAGATAAAGTGGAAACTATTGAAGACTAACAAGGACATGTACCTAAAATGTAAATATGAGTATTTGTTAGTACCACCCTAAGGAGGACCAGGGGATACACCAATGTGAAAAGGAATATATTATTTTGTTTTTATTTTTTTTTATTTACTTTTTGAATTGATTTTAACCCCCTACAAGAAATTTATGCAGACTGAACAGCACAAGATAATGTGGAACAAGTTTTTAGACACAATTAAATTGGAAAACAAAAAAGACTTAAAGTGGAAAGCACAACTCAAAAATAGAATAGACAGTATGAGAGCAGAATTATCAATACTTTATGAACTCCAAAATGGAATAGTAGTAAGAGAAGAAAAAAGAGGTCTCACAAACTTAGAATTAACATTTAAAATTACTATTTTGAGAGCTTCTCATAGGTAATGCCATAATTGATGAAGTGAGAAAGGTTTGGTTGTTTTAGTCAGCAGTTCTATTATTGTCAGCAAGTGGTATAGCATAGTAAGTCGTATGACCTCTGATCTTAATTGATTGGTGGGGTACACCAACTAGTTTTGCCTGGTAATTATGAATGGGCTAGATCAAACATTCTCGCTTAAACTGCAGACTTCCAGTCAGTTGCTTGACCTTAACCAGGTGTGCATGTCCGGAAAGGGCTAACACATCATGCATTTTTGTTTAAAGGATGGGAGTAGTGGGGGAGCATCATATCTAGGTGTTGTGAGCATGGATCTCAAGTTCTAAAAGGATGAGTAGTTCTAAAGGGACTGTAGTTTTGAAGCAATCAAGCTATTTTTCCTAAACACACCTAGAGTTACGAGGTTCAAGTTTACATAATACACTCTAAATCTTCTTGCTAAATTGAATAATAACTATTCATAGCATTGATTTTTATGATCAAAGTTACATTCTATATTGGTTTCAAACCCAGCTGTAAGTTCTAATATTAATAACATGTCACCTTTTACTATAACAAGATCTGGCCTTTGGGTCTCACTTTTTATTATAGATGGGTTGGGATAGCCATCAATATCAACATATGCTTGTAAACCTTAAGATGTAATGGTTTTATAAATGTGGAGAAGGATTGAGTTGTGTCTCCAGTTGTATCTAAGCTCATCTAATGCTGATTGACATCCAGAGATAACGTGGCCAAGGGTTTGCTGGCGACTACAAAATCTGCAGGTGGAATCATTGGTTATTCCCCACTTGACTGCATGAGTAGCATTTGCAAGTTTCACCTGCCGGACGAGAAAACTTAACCCCGGCTACCAACCAGTAGCTTTAGAGGTTAAGCACCTTCCTCAATATGTTGGTAGTTCCAATGATGGCAGATGTTTGGAGTCCACCCAAGACATCAGGGATGCCCAACTCTTTCAAACTGTGCTCCAAGCGCTTCGTCACCACTCCTAAGCTTCCCACGACGATTGGGAAAACGCTGGTACATACACTATGTAACTTTCGGATTTGTTGGGCCAAGGGAGAATATTTAGTGACCTTTTCTTCTTCTTTAGCTGTCACATTTCGATCGGAAGGCACAGCAAAATCTACAACCA
>RDPX01000033.1:3445793-3509356 GCA_003991215.1 Morbakka virulenta
TGATTTGGGATATTAACATACAGTGTGATAATGTTATTGAGGCCAGAAGACCTGATCTAATTGTGGTTAATAAGAAAAGCAAATCTTGTATCATTATTGATGTTGCTGTACCAGGAGATTGTAGGGTGCATGATAAGGAACAGGAAAAGATTGAAAAATATCAAAACCTGAAAATTGAATTAAAAAGGCTTTGGTCACTGAAGAATGCTCGTGTTGTACCAATTGTTGTTGGAGCTTTGGGGTGTGTAAGCAAAAATTTCAAGAGATGGACTGACATGATAAAAATTGAGTTAGACATTGGTATAATACAAAAGACGGCCTTATTAGGAACAGCTAGGATTCTTAGAAAAGTTTTAGAAATGTAAGGAGAAGGAAACCTCTTGGCCTTTGGCTGCTAGTTGTGGCTAGCCCAAGAGGAACAAAGCGGCATTAAGAACAGCCTGTGCAAATGCTACAAACTAAGATATAATAATAATAATAATAAAATGAGGTGTTAGTTGACGAAGGTGCATCTGCTTATGAGGTATGTAAAGATAGGATAGGATAGTGGTAGGGATAGGGAGAACGGTGTAGCAAATATGGAACCACTTGAGAATGATTTTAACCCTGAAGAACTGTTAGTGATGAGAACAGATATCCTTGAACAACTATCTATTGTCAAACATACTGAAATGAAGGACAGAGAACCTCTGATAAAAACACAAATTTACAAATTTACTCAATGTAGGAAACATAGCACTGAATCAATAATGCAAAGAAATCAACCCAGACATAACAGAATTAAACCATCTCATGTATGCAACAGCTAAGGTACTTCAAACTAAATGTGGTGTTAAGTTCAGAAGTAACAGAAACAATTAAAGAAAAGCTACTAGACCTAAGTGGCAAGGAAAAATTGACAAAGAAATAGAGGGTTTTCGAAAAGAAATCTCTTTACTAGAAGAACTGCAAAAAGATAAATAAGATCTGAAAAGGCTAGAAGAGTAAAAAAAGTATAGAATAGAGAGGAAAGAACAAATACTCACAGTTAAAGAGGAATTGAAACAAAAACTTCAAGTAAAGGCTCAAAGATTGAGTAGGTTTAATAAGAGAAATTAATTTTACAGGCAAAATAAGATCTTCGAAACTGATGCTAAAAAGTTCTACCATGAAATCGGAAAGGCAATGGTTACAGTGGATGAAATACCTTCAGAGGAGCAGTTCTGGGAATTTTGGAACAAAATTTAGGGTAATGAAAAAGAGCATAATGAAAATTCTGAGTGGGTTAAAAATCTTGAAAATGATGTTCAAAACATCCAAGAACAGCGATGGGAAAAAATTACTGCTGAACAGATCAAAAAGGCACTGAAAAAGTCATAAGAATGGAAATCCTTAGGAATAGATTGAGTTCCCAACTTCTGGCTTGATACTTTAAGCTACACTCATTCGAAATTGGCTTTGAATTTCAATAAACTGATGACCAAACCAGACTTAACACCCAAATGGTTTTGCTCAGGTACCACCCATTTGCTCATGAAAACTAATGACTCTGAAAATCCAAAAAACTATTGCCCTATAGTGCTTGTCAAGATCATATAGACTCCTAACTTCAATCCTGTCAGAAAGAACATATACACAATTAAATGACAACAACATCTTCCCTATGGAACAAAAAGGTTCCAAAAAAGGATCCTTGGCTGTAAAGACAATTGCTTATAAATAAGATGATATTAGAAAACGTGAAATCAAAGCAAAAATTTAAGCCCTTCCTGGATTGATAATAAAAAAGCCTTTGACTGTGTTCCTCACTCTTGGATTCTGCAATGTCTGAAACTATTTAAAGTGTCTCCTACTCTAATTAACATTTTGAAAACCTTTATGAAATTATGGAAAACAGATCTTCTTTCTTACTCGAACGGTATTTTGTCATCTCCTGGTATGCAAATTAAATGTGGAATTTTTCAAGGAGACTCACTCCTTTGCATTTTTATATGGCACTCATGCCCTTATCTAAACTCTTAAATGAAACTGGATATGGATACTTGCCGCTCAAGCACAGGCTATAAGAACTAGATCCACTCACTTTTTTATAGATAAAACACCCAACAGACAACTTTGCAGAGTTTGTGGCAAATGGGATGAAACTACTTCTCGTGTTGAGGAAGAGTGCAATGTTCTTTCTCAAAATTATTATAAAACTTGGAGGTATGATGTCATTGCTTGGGCATTGCACTGGGAGGTATGCAAAATTAACAATTTACCTCACATTGAACTGTGGTATGAGTATAAACCACAAGCAGTGTTTGAAAACGATGATGTTAAATTGCTATGGGACTTCACCATACAGACTGACCAAAAGCTAGAACACAACAGACCTGATATTTTGATTTTGTATAAAAAGAGTAAATCTTGTTTAATTATTGATGTAACATGGCCCTTTCACATGAGAATTGAGGAAAGAGAAGAACTCAAGATCAAAAGGTACAATGATTTGATGCTGGAGATCAGTAAAATCTGAAAATGCAGTAAGATTAAAATCGTTCCAATAGTAATTGGAGCATTTGGAGTGATAACTAAGAATTTCATAGACTGTCTTGACACCATCAATCCAAATATTCACTTTTTTACTCTACAAAAAGTGTGCTTATTGGTAACATGGATTCTTTGTTATGTGCTAAACATTGGAGGTTACAGGTAGTAACTTGATGTTTAATCAATTTTTCTGACCTCTACCATCTAAGAGTTGTGATATTCAGAATAATAGTAATAATAATAATAATAATAATAATAATAATAATAATTAGTCCCAGATACTGACATTAAGCTGAATCTGGTCCTGGGGTTTCAATGTGGAAAAATTAGGTTACCCTTTGCCACAACTACCTCCATGTCATGAGGATGGTGTAGTACCACTTCATGGTCTCCCTGAGACCATGAAGTGCCAAGCATCTGGTAAGGCTAAGTGTGTCTCATGGCCAGGAGGGGGTCTTAAGCCCTGCTTGGCAATCCTCACATTGGTGGAGTAACCAAAGAAAATACTGGGGAAGGAAAATCTTACTCAAACCATTTTTTTGTAATGAATCAATGTACAACTACAATAATGGACCAAGGGAGCCAAAACTGCCTATTGGGGATGTGATGGTACCTTAGACCCCCAGTGTAAAAGGCAACTCTACTACTACTAATGTATTGAAATTGCCAATGAAGAATAATAAGAACGGAAATAGAACTAGCTGGATGGAGGAACTGAATTAAATAGTAATGAAACACTACTTGAAAAGTGGTCACAAAAAACGTGATTACCTTAAACAAATGCATAAGGTCTGTTATGACTGTGGTATTTTTTAACTGAGTGAGCAAAAACTTGTAGGACATGCCTGTGTTAGCAAGACAAATTGGTGTATTTCTGAGTTAAAAATGGAAGAGCTGAATAGAGACGTATAATTGGAAAAGAGTGGTCAGGAAAATACAGATGATGATTTTGAATTTGGTGAAAATGAGAGGACAGCCACACAGAAGGAGATGTATAATAGTAAGAGTGGTAAAGCATTGGATAGGGTTCGCAATATGAGTGATGGAGATAGTGGTAACTGGAATGCAGATGAGGCAAGGGATAAAATGAAGGTTGATGATTTAGGAGACAATAATATCAGTGTTTGAAATGATGTTGAGTGAGATCAAAGAAAATAATGAGAAGTTTGTAGACAGGAAAAATCTTAGTGGAATTACATTAAAGATTAATAAATCATCCCTTACCTGGAGAAAGAAATTATAAGCCATTGTAATAACATCCTTAAAGCAGCAGCTGATGTCATAAGACACATGCTTGGTATAAAAAAAAGAACATGTTAGAGGAAAAACCAAACCTTGGTGGAAAGAATGCTTGAGTTCTCAAATCATTGAACTAAGGAAAGACATTGGTAAACTTGAAACCTTACAAAGTAACTCTCAGAGGAACGAAACCACTGAAGAAAAACTAATGAATAACTACTAGTTCAATGAGAACAGTAAGGTGGTAATAGAAGAACTGAAATAATGAGTTACAGCAAATGGTGCTAAAATCAGGAGGCATGAGGGAAGAATCAATCCGTACCAACAAAACCACATGTTCAATAATAATCTGGAGAGGTGTTTTTTGAGAGATTAGAGGGGAAAGAGAGGAATAATGATAATATACCTGATGCTGATGAAGCTAAAACTTTCTGGGAAGGGATTTGGGGAAAAGAGATGGATTATAATGATAGGGCAGATTGAATTAAGTCAGTTGAAAATGAAGTTCATGAAAAGAGATAATAGCAGGCCAATCTGAATACATCAATTAGAACATTCAGAAAGTTGGTTAATAAACTGTCAAACTAGAAGTCATCATACTGAGAGAAAATAGCATACTGGGAGTTTTTCCTATACACAGGGGTGGATGGGATTAAAATGAATATGGTATTAGGAGCCTGTAAGTAAAAAAACTCAGATCGTCTTTGCACACATAGACGTTGTACGTTTGGGTTTGCCACTCGGTATAGATTGGTGCAAATATGAATTCGTTCCCATCAGTATATTAAGTGTTGTTCAGTTGACAGTACCCAACATCAGTCTCAAGAGACAGAGACGGTAACACCCTCTTCGGTCATAGTATTAGTACTAATTTGAAATAAGAGTTTCCTTATTTGTTTAGATTAATATTTATACATGGACAATAGCCTTATCTATTGAGTAATAACACTCACATTGTGTACTTAAATGTAGTTCTGACTTCGTAAATTTTAATGTTTTAGGAAGTTTTGATAAGGAATAACGGTACTGTATGACAAATCATTCTCTTCATCAATGTTTAGTACCTATTCAGTAGATCCCATAAGTTACCCATCACGTTTACTTGTAGTTTTTGTCTTATTTAATATGGTACTCATTTTTCGTTCCATATCTTTGTCTTTTTTGCTTTTCAGGTGCTCTTTATGGATCAGTTGAAGCAGCTGTTTCGGAAACACCCACTGTACTCCCAGGATTTGTTGTGGCCCTCAAAGCAGTTGGGCGACATGCAATTCGCTTTGGTAAGATGACAATCATTTAAACTTAGTAACTTTGGATACATTTCATACCATGTTGTCAGCTTAAATGTACAAAGAGATAAGCACAATTAACATGTAGCAGCTTTACAGTGGTTGTCTATTTTTAAAAATTGTTGGTAACATTTTAATGGCCCTTATTTTTACATTCATTGCTCTTTTGATAGGTCGGATCAGCTTTTTGTTCTTGTCATTAGCATTTGAAAAGATATAGTTGATCTGATATCGGAAGGGCAGTCGTTATTCTGTGAAAGGCTCAGGTCTATATGCTTGTTTGGGATAAGATATTCAACGACAGGGACCTGAGGAAAAAACAGCGTATTCAAGTGGAAGATATCATTGCAAATTTGATCTCGTCAAGAGTGAGCTCTTGACGAGATAGCTCAGTTGGTAGGGCATGTGGCTATGATAGGTATAGGTACTGGTCAAGTCCACTCCAGTGTGCGCATACTATTCATAAGACTATAATTCCGAATCCTCTTCATCTATACTTTTATTATCTCTAAAAAATGAAATATTAATTGTGCATTAAAAAAAATTAAATGGACTGAATTGGTAATAAATTTAACTTTAATTTTTATTGTGATTTAGTTCTTTATTTCTTTTTATTTAGATAAGAAAAAAAATGCCAAAAACAATTTCATGAGACCTAGTTTACTAATAGCAGATTTATTGAGCGGATTTCACGGTCTGTTGCAAAAGAGAATTCTTATTGTAAACTTTCTAAATATTATATTAGCTTGTCAAACATGTGTGAGAAGATATTACATAGTCATGCCTCTGGAAAGAAGTATAAGAAAAGGTTAGAGATATCTGAGCAGGTTCATTGTTTTTAAGCCAAGCAAGTCAATGAACCTTCAGAACCAGTGAATATAACACCACCAGTCAATTCTATGTCAGGTGGTCGCTCGACTTCGTTCAAAAGATCTAACTCGAAACTGCTCGATTTCTGTTTTCAACATTCATCTTGCCAAATTGGTTAGCCTCACCTGACATTTAACCAACAGTAGTTTTTGCCTGAATACTTTAATATGAGTATACACTTCAGAAATTGGATTGGTTTACCTTTGTAATTTGAAATCTAGAACATTCATACGTTCAGCAAAAGAAGCTAATTTCCAAAGGCATTGTATATCAGACAGCGAATCCTGTGGTTTATCATGTTGACCCAGAAATTTGGCGATTTCTTTTCTTATATGAAATACTCTTGGAAGCACTTTCCCACAGCTCAGCCATCTGGCTGCTGTATGCTATGGCAAGTCTGTACATTCTTTGTCAGTTCCTTTGAGAAATTTCTGGAACTGACGATGACCAAGTCCGCGTTCACATATGGAGTTTACAAATGAGACCAAAGTTTTTAACACACTTGCCATATAAACATACTTTGCACACAGAACTTGAAGGTGAAGAATGTAATGCAAAAAATGTAGGTTTTACAATCCCCCCCTGTTCACATGTCTGTTTGATCCTTTCTATCATAGGTTTTCTGCTTTTTTTCCCCGTCGTTGGTAGTGAGGCAAGTCAACTGTTCTAATTACAGGTTGTAATCGGTCAATTTTTTTTTCACGTCCTTGAATATGTCCTCTTTAGTGGTTGTGCCATGCTTGCTGTGCTGTGGACGTGTGGGATTCAGTCTAGTACACGGCTAAAAACTAGTAACTGAGCTCTGTCACACAAATCAGTTGATTCATCTCATTTTGAAAACAAGGACTATTGAGAGAACAGCTGTTCTTCCATCTTTTGAAACTTTTCCGAACGCTGCAATCCATTGAATTGTGCATAATCTTTAAAGTGCTTCGTTTCGTAATGGCGTTATTTTCCTTCAAAACGGCCAGTCTTTCACTGTGAATAATGATTGACATATTTACAAATGGATTTTTGGAAATATTTATTTTTATTTTTTAACTTTACCAGAATTGTTAATTTGAAAAAAGACTTTTCAAGGGCAAGCTGGACAGCCACACTAAGTTCTATGAAGGGGCATATCAGGCCTACCAGTCGTGGTTTGAAAACTCTTACTCCAATTAATCAAAGTGAAAAAGCTGTGAAGTTGTCAAAGTGGTCAAAGAATCCTTTTACTATTGCAAAATTGATATTTGTTAGTTTCGTTGGTAGTCGACTCATGCCCTATCAAAATCACAAAAGCCATCGATTTCTTTTTTGTGTAAAAACTTGCAAAGTTTGTACCTTGAGCTATTAGGGCTCTCAATAAATCTAAAGTTTAAAAAAAGGCAAAAATGATTGTAAAAAGCTTTTAAAATCGATTTGGGTGATGTGGAAACACATGAAAAAAGAAGTATATGCAGCATGTTGATTTTGGCATGCAACAAGAGGTCCGACCTATCCATAGGAAGGTATGCGCAACTCACGAAGACGTAAACAAATTTCGAATTGATGCCGGGGGATTTCTAATTACAGTATTGTAAGAAATATTTGATAGGAGTCCAGTTTTAACCAGTATAGTCATGTATGCATCTGTTATAGAGCCTATAGCCATTTTGTTAGATTACTCTTTTGTTTTATCTTTTTAATAGTTAAGTGTACATATTCGTCACAAGCAGATCAAGCCCACTTAAAAGTGTTAATCGTTTTACCACACCAGCACAAGAAAACGAAAAACAAGTTTTGAATTGTTACAAAAAGAGCTTAACCGTTTGGACTTTATCTTTCTCAAAGCAAATGTATTGGCAACTACAAAAATCCGGCATCTGTTTTTAATCTTGTATTTGTGTTAAGTCATGGTCAAACAGTGGTGCAAAGGTGATGTGGTGTATACAGCAATGTTCTTAATGTGAACATGCAAGAAATATCAATTACTTCCAGGAAATTGATCACTGACCACATGAACAGCCACAGTTTTTTGCCACTTTCATTTTCGATCACAAAAGTACCTGTTGACATCAGTGTGACGTCAACAAATCTAACCAGACTCCTTAGTAGTGAAAAATTAGTCACCTAAACATAATGCAAATTGCGATTAATTGGGCATCATCGACGAGGAGTTTAAAGAAAAGGAACATTATATTTCTAACAGCATAAGGGCACTTAAAAAACTTTCACGTTGAATTCCCAATACGTCCAAGTTAAGCTAAAAGGAGAACCATAGAGCTGTTACCAAAAGGTTTAATAAAACATTAAAAAGAAAGTCCCAAGAATAATTGAATATAACCAAATTAAGGAAACGTTTTAGACAGTTGAAGGGACGAAAAAAATTGTCATTTAAAGGAAAATTATAGAAAAATTTGTGAAAAATCTGTTTATGATTTTTGATTGTTTAACTTTAATTAGATCAGGATACGATGCTTTGGTTTTGTGAAATATGCTTTCTGAAGTGTTTTTATTCATCTCTGATTTTGTTTTGTCATTGCTACCATTTTCTGTTTGGTACTGAGAGTTCAGCCTGTTTATTTTACTGCAGATTTTCTCTGTTTTTCTTATGTACCAAAGCAATTGTTTTCTATATAGAAAGAAATGCTTTACTTGTTCTATTATAGCCTTTATCTAATTTAACCTTGGACTATGAAATTTCAATGATGTCTAAACCGTAAAAAACATAATTTAGGGTAGCTGTGAAATAACTATACATTTTCATCGAAAAAATAAGAAAGAAACTACGAACTCCAGGGAAAAATAAGAAATTTGCCTTACGTCAAAGCTGTATGAACCCTGAGAATTCAAGTTTGCAAGCTCAGGATTATTTGCTGCTACTTTATTTTTGGTCTAGTTTAATCACGGGCCGCTTTTTTGACTTCTACCCAGTACGAGTATCGAGAAAAACAATGGCAGTAAACCAAATTAAACTTTATCTTTTCTTTGACCATGTCAACGTATAAATGCAAAACGCTAGTAGAAAAATGTAACTATTTGTTTGTCACTAATAATTCCAGGTACAGTGGGTGCAGCTTTTGCATGTACGACTTGCTTTGCAACCGCCATTCGCCAAAAGGATGACTACAAGAATTGGGCCCTTGGTGGTGTTGCGTCTGGTACAACACTTGGATTGATATGTAAGTAGAGATACATAATATTTTACTATCATTCCTAGCAACCAGGTGTCAATTATGCCACATTAAATTTAAAATAAAGTTTTTAGTTCGAAATGTAGGGGAACAAATAAATTTTTATTTGCAGGCAGTAAGATTCCCCCAGGGTTTCTTAAGGTACTGATTAAAACGACACGCTTCGTGACTATCATTACCAAAAACCCCAAATTGGGTATGAAGTAGAGGAAAGATATTAGTTTTCAGTGATATGGTTTTATAAAAAGCAAGTATTTCTAGCCTCAGAAAAACATGGATCCCCGTACTTTCTAATATTGTAATTTTTGACTGGTATTTCTTTCCTCAGGTTTACTGGACTCGTCGGTTTCTTGTTAGCTCGAATTGTAAGGGCATTTCAACAGCCTTAGTATTTTTTGCATACTACGAATAGAACAGTACTGGAATAGTAAAGGATTTGTGCTATACTCGGAGTAAAAAGTTTGTTTTGTAGCCTGGGCTTTAAAGATAATAATGTTGCATCCTTTTCTGGATTCTTGATATGCTGTTTTACGTTTCTGGCTTGCCACGTCACCAACATACGCAACTGATTGTTAAGAATAAGGGCTAATTGATTGCATATGAAAACTTATTTTTTATACCAGACAGTGCCACAACAGATACAGACAACGAGGTATAATGGATAGTTATTTACTCTTCATTCTTAGAATGGACAAGGTTATGACAACAACGGAAAAATCACAAAGGAAAAAGACATACTATGAAATGATGTTTTTTGCCAATGCTGCATGCATGTATTTATGTCTACTGTGAAAGCCATCTGTGAAAATATGGTAGACCAACGTATATATCGAAATAATCCTAGCCTACGGCTTGGCTTATTTCGTTTTTTAAGTACACATCAGGTCTTTTGTCCTGCAAGTAATCTTCAACACCATTACAAATACTGGCAACCAACTGTGCTTTTAAATATTTTTTCATTAGTACTTGAAGCCATTGTGGTCAAAACATGAAGTAATCTGTATGAAGAAAACCGGCATGTTGCATGCAGAATGTATACTTGGGCGGGAAGTGTTGGTGAATTGGTGCCTTTTCATCTTTTTTTTTTAGTTTTCACCACATGATTGTTTTTTGTTCCAGTACACAGACCCTTGGTTGTATTGAAAATGTATCCGGAGTTGCTAAAAGAGCTTTGCGGCAGAACTAACTTGTGGAGTTGTTATTGCCAAACCTGATGCTATATGAAAATGTCGAAGAGGATGTGAAAGCCTGAGTTCATACTACTATAGAAACTTTTGGCGAATATCTCCAATGTGGAAAGTGCCTGGTCATTATTCGTGGTGTTGTTTAAGGAAGGAAAAGATGGAAAGATCTTGTGAAGGTGGTATAATATGGCCCTTCATGATACATTGTGATACAACAAATTCAAGGTAGCAGCATTATTATNCACAGACCCTTGGTTGTATTGAAAATGTATCCGGAGTTGCTAAAAGAGCTTTGCGGCAGAACTAACTTGTGGAGTTGTTATTGCCAAACCTGATGCTATATGAAAATGTCGAAGAGGATGTGAAAGCCTGAGTTCATACTACTATAGAAACTTTTGGCGAATATCTCCAATGTGGAAAGTGCCTGGTCATTATTCGTGGTGTTGTTTAAGGAAGGAAAAGATGGAAAGATCTTGTGAAGGTGGTATAATATGGCCCTTCATGATACATTGTGATACAACAAATTCAAGGTAGCAGCATTATTATTATCAAGTTGCTGCACATTGTGTGATGATAGGTGGGTAGAGAACTCACATCTAGCGTCCACCAACAAGTAAAGAAGGTTGAATACTTTCACATGTACTGTATCCATAAGAATGAGATAAAATAGATACAAAAAAAATTGGCAACATCACTTCAACCTTGCATGTTGCGCCCCACAACATGAGAAGAAAGGCACATTACATAAGTGGTTGTTGTATAGTAATAACTACTACAGCACTCCTCACTCCTGGTCTCATAACTGATAATACAAAGTAGGATATGTTAGCTCTAAGCTTCAGCACAGTGTTATTGCATTTTATTAATACTGAAAAGCTGCTATTTCCCTTTCTTAAGTTTTTTGATGTAACGTAGATATTCCCTGTTAATTTTATCCCCTATTGTAAGAAATGAAATGCCGAAAAGTTATAGAAACAGACTGTAAATGACTTTATGAAAAGGGAATTTTTATTCCTAAATTTTGATTCTGTTTTGACCATCAAGGTTAGTTTATAAAGTTTTTTTCATGGATTGTTGAAATACTGTAAAAGAGTAGTTTTAAGAGTTGTTCTTGACCTTGATCGTATGAAAACCTAGGCATATTGTTATCATTTAGGATAATAGAAATATATGTGAAATTTAATTATTAATTTTTGTATTGATTTACCCTCTGATTTAGTCAAGTAGAATATGCATTTGGTGGCACGCTACATGCTATTGTTGGTTTTCTCTTCTTCATTTTTAGATCGCAAGGTTCCTTATGGCGTTGGGTTCTCCGTAGGTTTAGCAGTAGCAATGGGCTTACTTAAACTATCAGAAGTTTATAAACACCCATATCCAGAGCCAGGAACATCAGGACATCGGCCCATCGATCGCCCTTGGTAATCAGCAGGGACCACGATATTAGCATGTTGTTTAGTTTATGATTGCCGTTGGAAAAAAACCGTGGACTCCTGATTAATTGTGAAATATTTTATTTATGAATTTTCTTTATTGATTGATACTGTTTTGCGTATTGGATGGCTTTATCGGAATTCTTTGCATGCCTAATGGAAGGCAGTTAATTTAGGATTAATTGGGCCACTGACCAAGGAGTAAACTCTCAAGTCCTGTTTTCGTTTATTCTTGAAAAGGATCCAGCATCCCACAACGTTTTAGATTAAATAACGGACAAATGTGAAGTATTTTTTTGTATTTCACTAAATCTTGTGCGCCAGTACTTTACTTTTGCATCGTTAGCATAATTCATTTTTGTTTAACGTAATATGTACCTCGGAAACAAAAACCCTCTCTTTTGGTACTATAAATCCTGGTTTATAGACTGGTTTTCCATTCGGCCTCTACTGTTAGTATCTGGCGTTTCGAAGTAATTGTCAAAGTAGAAAGTGTGAAATCGGAAATTGTAACGTTTTAAGGATTGTTGAAAGATCTTTATACTACAGTTATCATAGCTTGTACACAGAAAAAAATAATAAATGAACCTGAAGGGTTAGGCAGGGCATTTGTGGTACTTGTGTATCTGGGCTTCCTTTGTTTGGTGACTACGTATCACTGCTGTTGGTATTTTGGTTTTTTCATATTGGCTTTTATATTGTTGTGCACACGTTTTAGTGTGATATTGCTTTCGTTATTAAATTGTTTTTGTTGTTACCGCCATAATCTTGTCGAGCCTCAATGTTGAGATTACCTCAGACAATAATATTATTCGAAAAGAGCTAAAAAATTGGATTTGCGTAGAGCTTGTTGCAAGTTTCATTTTATGCTCGTAAGATTGTTAAAAAAATCATCACAAAAAATAATTTTTTCTTTTAGTTTTTTTTATTTCATTGTTTCTTGCAACTTTTATGTAATCTACTTTTAAGCTCATTTTTAATGCTATTTACATCTCCTTTTTGGACATACTTGTACAGTATGTTATTCTTTGTATTTTATTAATACAAAGAATAACATACATAAATTTTTCTTTTACATTTACCCCTGTCGTCACCCTAACCTTCCATCTGCATCTTATTACACTAGCAATATTGTTATGGCAATAACGATCTCATGTGAACTGCGATGGTTAATGGTTATTTCTTCCCAAAGACAGGATATCTGTATCGAAAATGGCTTTTATTACTATCTATTTTTTTCTTTATGTAATAATCAGCGATGCTTTTGAATCAAGTGTAGTATAAATGTAGTTTGTCCAACAGTTTCGGAAATCCTAAAAGCTGTCTGGGAATTTAAAAGTGTCTGGGTAATTTGCTGGAAATTTTTGTGTTGAATGTGCCTTAAATGCTTGTTCGTCTCATCGTAGACAGACTACTTACTATTTATTTTTAAAGTAGTGGCTGAATGAATATATCAACAGCCTACTTTGTATGAGGTTCGCACTTTGGCTTCAGCCACCACCCAGAAATTTTGCGTCCAATTCGTTTCTCCATTATGAGTGGTATACCACGTGTATGTACATGTTTTCGGAGAATTTGGAGAGGAAAAAAAATTTCAAAAGCACAAAGAAAACGAATCGAATTAGAAAAGTAATCAGTTCCTTCAAAGTGTTTTTTAGCCTTGCTTAAGGTAAAAATGAAAGAAATACTATTTGCTTTATATATGTTATTGATTGGCAAAAAGGAATAAAACAAGGTCCAAAATTGTAGTGTATACAAAACTAAATTGCAAGTGTCATACTCATTCAGTAGTTTAACCTGATCGAATCCACATTGTTCTCTAAATGCTCACTATCCAGATTAACTATTTGTCTTGGAACAAATACCACCATTGCGTTTACTGAGGTTCAAATTTACAGTGTTCGGATTTGAACTTGCCAGTAATCTGAGTTTTGCTCAGAGTGCTTGTTTGACCAAATGATTCATTTTCACATTCACAGGTCTAAAAGCATGTGAAATATTTTTTCTAATGCCCAAGAGAACATTTTGAAATACTAGTAATTAGGTCAACAGTTTGTGGTCATGACAAAATTGTATTCAAACAGCAAGTTAATGGTATTAAGCATGGTCCTTGACAATTAAGTGTAGAGACTTCAAATATTGTAATGAGCTCGAAATGACAGATTGGGAAGATTTCTGCTCATATACCGATCATAATAACCAATTGAATATACTAAGAACATCGCTAACATGAAATCGACAGGCGGTATACCAACAAAGAGACCAAAGGTAAAATATATACTTAAGGATAGTGACATTTAAAATGAAATGAAAAAATGCCCTGTTTTGCTCAGGAAGTTTCAAAAAACTAAAACTGATGTCAATGGGTGTCCTATCATTGCACGAACTAACGAAATCACTTAAAAAGAAAAGGAATAATACACCACTACAAAAATCTCGAGTGAAGCAATAAACAATCCACAAAAATGTTGCAAGGTTCTGAAAGTTATTTTCATAGTTAAAAGAGAGAGATAACATTCTTTAATGGTGGAAGATAAACCAGAAAGTAGTCCAACAAAAATTGCCATGGTTTTTTCCCCAAATACTCCCCAAAATACAATGAATGTCCATTTGAAATGTATGTTACTTCGAGACTACACAGCGTGTCTCATTCAGTTTAAGTTGTGTTTGGTTTTAAACTGTCACCGTTTATGGAGTATTCAAGCACCTCAAAGTATTTTAAAGAAGAAAGCCACCAGATTCGGTATTTTTCTATCTGGTTACCTTGTAAGACATCGCGATGTTTCTTGGAAAGTCCCTGTGTTGTGTGATGAATGTTAGTTTAATGGAAAGGTACCAGTTATGTTTTAAATTGGGAAAGTGACATCCATTTTTTAAAATTTATATCTTTCAGCCTTTACTTTGGTACAAATTTGCATTTTAACTTATCTTCCTAATTTTTCGGACAGGACCCCTTTAAAAAACGTATGTTTCATTGTATATAGTGTATACATAAACTTGAATAGTTTATCCAGCATAAATGTTCGGTAATGATATAAATTACAATAGGAGTTATGGTTGGAAATTTTCCTGGGACTTATATAATTGTGTTGACTTTATATTGGTAACGGTGCCTATCTCATGTGTTGAAAAGTAAATTCTTACAGTTGAGTATTTGTAAGAAGCAGCATGCTTGGGGTGCTTTAAGACATGGAAACATCTGCACATTTGATTTTAACTTTGTTGAATGTAGGAATGAAATAGTTGGAAATACAGATATTTCGTGAATCTTCTTCTGTATCCTTTTTCAGTAGTCACCATCAAGTACTTAAACAGTGCTAATCTGTGGTTCATTTCGGTCATGTGAGGATGCGACCAAATTTATGCTCGAATGTTTAATGACAGCTTGACAATGAAACCCATTAAGAACAACAAACTGTACCTACTGTAGATACTTGGATATAACATCATACGCGATGGGCGTTCTTCTTTCTCAAGTGGAATTTTGTCCCTTTTCGTTGTGTGATAAAAAGTCATTTAACAGAATATTTCAAGAAGGGAAAATTGATGTTATTCGAAGATATAATATCGAAGACAGACGAAGCTTAAAAACGATGTTTGTATTCTGCTTTTCCGAAGTAAACTAACAGTAACACTATTCATGACTATATGTAAACATCTTTGCCATTCTTTAATTAAACCATGACCCATGGATGACTTAATGTCAAATAGGATGTGTTGCAACAAAATTCACAATATCAAGAGGAGAGCTGGTTCTCATCAGATATATAGCCAGTTTTAAAAGTTGAATAAATGCAGTTACTTGGGACATTTGCAAAGTTCTTCGAAAAATGGTAAAAATATTTCATCAGTCAGTAGGCAGAGAGAATTACGTCAGAGAAACTCCTTGTGATATTTTCCCAATTTACCTTTGTAGGCTAGAGTTGTTGAGGATGTCTGTGGGTGTTTGTGTAACCGAAATACCACACTAAATAGTCATGAAAAATCTTTAAATAAAAGCAAACGCCCTCAGAGTAACATCTTCTGATACCCCTGTTGTGCATAATAATATTGACATTGTTTACACAAATCAATCTTTTCAACACATAAAGTGCATCATATCTATCTTCTCATACTCAGAAATTCATTTTACCACCAGGCTAGAAAATAATGAATTGATCACCCTGCTTGTAAAATGCTTCTTCAAGTTCTCAAAATAACTGGAAATTTTAGAATATATTATTGTTAGTGAACGGTAAATGTCTATTAAAAAGTAGTTGATTTTTAACGTTTGGATCGGAATAACAAGAGTAGTTCTCATGAATTGTATATAGTCCTTTCAAATGATAAAACAGAGTTCCATCCAATTCTAAATACTTCCTAAGTCTTCTCGACTTTGCAAATACATTGTCCTTGAAAAACCAGATTTATTCATTCTTCAGATAATAATAAATATTGCAAAATCAGTCAGTCACACTGGGAATACAAATTATAAACGGTTTGATTTTATTCTCCTTTAAACATATATTTGCAACTAAAAATTTTTTTATTTGGCACTTTTTGTCATTAATAGACTATTTGTCATCGAAAGCTAATTCAAGCAGTCTATACTTTAATTTTAAGATGTTTTCTAATTAAGTGTTTATGCAAGGTCGACATTAGATGTAACTCTGAATTTGCCTTGGGGATGTTCTAGAAAAGTCTTGAATAAACTGTTGGAAACCCTGGTATGAAACATGCAATTTGTTTCTGGGACAGTGCTTCTTTTTTTCAAAATTTGGATTTTGTTTTTTTTTAATTTTGGAGAGTTGAAATTCTTTTTCTAACAGAAAAAGTTTTTTTAGACGCTTATCTTCAAACTGTCATACAGACAAGTAGTGTTTCTGGAAAATTGGGCATTTCGTTTGAAAATGGAAAATTTGGAGAAAAAGAGTTGGTGAGTTGAGAGTTGGTTCCAATATTGTCCACATTTGTTTTATTGACTCAAGAAATCAATTTTCAAATATTTTGACAGAGAAATTCCATGATTTGAATCTAATGTACTACACAATTATTTTGGTCAAACGTCGATTTAGGTTGCACAATCTGTTTTTTCATAAGAGCAAATGGTCTTTGTAAGACAGAATGGAAAAAGTTTCTTGAATGTCAAAGAAAAGGAAAAAGAAACAACTTTTGAAATGAAGTTGGATAATTAGGGGTATTTTATTTCTATAAAATCATCATATACCTTACAATGACAGTTGTATTCTTGCATAAGCAAGTAACGGAGACTGGAAAGCGTTGTTCCAAACAGATTAAAAAGTTAATTTAATCTGGTACACAGGTCACAATAACCAGCTATATTTTGATTTTGAACAGGTTATCGTTGACCTTTATGCTTTTGAAACCCTCAGTCAATATCTAGACATTGATAGCCTGCAAAGGAAATTTTCTAGTGTTGGAACCACATCCATGAAACTCGTGCAAAATGGATTTATCTTATTTAATTCGTATCGGAACGATAGTTACGCTGGCTTGCAAAGGTAAGATCAACAGGAAGCTTTTTCTAAATGTAAACTAAGCAGGTGCTCTTTTAAACTCAGCGTGTTTTTATCAAAATAAAACAAGATTGAAGAGATGTCGATTACTTTAACAGAAATGGTACAGAGCCCATTACCGACTAGCTATCAGAATCCATAGTATCATTAAATTTATGCGTGTATGCTTTTCGCCTGATGACAACGTAAAGCATGAAGCTTCAAGTAGTAAACTGAGCTATCTTTACTTGTTTGTTTACACAATTAACAAAGTTACATAACTCCAAAATAAATGGTGTTCAGTAATCTCAAGTATTGCATAAATCATATACTAGCATAACACACACATACACACACACATATATATATATATATATATAATTGATCAGGAAGTCAAAAATAAGTTTGCAGTAACTTAAGTTTCATGTTTTTCCAACCTACAAAGTGCCGGGAATACCCTTACTACTTCGAGAAATGGATTTGCAATGGTCACTTTACATTGCCAATTGTAAACTTGTTTCTATGGCGGTACTTAAAAGCAAGTTCTATACCTTTGTTTAAGAGGCTGAAAGTCTCTACTCCAACAATTGTGACCTTAAATAGGCACGTCACATTTCCTTACTCCAAATTTCCTTTAAGAAGGTAATTTTATACATTTAAAAATAGGTTTGATAGAACATGTATTATCATCTGCATAAGTCTAGGTTTACGTTTACTTGAGTGATAAGGGAACATATTTGAAAACATTTAGAACGTTGGAAAACGAAGAATATAGTCGTTTTCCATGCATTGTATGAAAAGTTGTTTAGTACTTTGTGTGCAAATTCTGAGTCAAGTTTTCACGTTTATCTTTGAAATTTTCTTATAAACGTATAATAACTCACTACAGTAGTCTTTGACTAGTATCTGGCCTCTAAATGATTGCCGACCATTTCTTTTAAGACTGTTATTATTGAAGCACTAAAGGAGCACCTTGACATTGGTCTTCATTACATTTTCTAATACGTGAGGGTAAAACAGAAACAACAAGTATAAGTAATGTTTGATTGTAATGAAAATTTCTAATTTGAGGTACTCTAGTAAATATAACTGAAAAAAAAAATTATGAAAAGAAAAATATTTTCCCGGGATACTTTAGTTTGTTATTCCGGCCTGTCTCGTGATTGCTAATTATTCAAAAAGGCATGAGANGAGGTACATATGTGCATAGAGTTATTTATTAGTGTTCTTACTGATGATATGCTAAGGGAAGGAAAGTGAGTTCTAATATGAAATGAACGCTAAGCCATGAGAAAGTAGTAGCTCTCACTACAGTAGTCTTTGACTAGTATCTGGCCTCTAAATGATTGCCGACCATTTCTTTTAAGACTGTTATTCTTGAAGCACTAAAGGAGCACCTTGACATTGGTCTTCATTACATTTTCTAATACGTGAGGGTAAAACAGAAACAACAAGTACAAGTAATGTTTGATTGTAATGAAAATTTCTAATTTGAGGTACTCTAGTAAATATAACTGAAAAAAAAAATTATGAAAAGAAAAATATTTTCCCGGGATACTTTAGTTTGTTATTCCGGCCTGTCTCGTGATTGCTAATTATTCAAAAAGGCATGAGAATTGACCAGCAAACTGACTGAAAAACATTCATAGATGTTAAAAAATTGAGACTTTTGAATAAATATAAATAAAAATATAAATATAAAAATAAATAAATACAAAGTTATTGTATTTAACACACACTATCATTAAATATTTTTTGATGTTTGTTTTCACTGTGTCCTACTTTTAAAAGATATTGTTTAATCAAACTTTTCTATTTCTTTTCAGTAACATCTGAAATGGTGATGTCCATTGGAGGAAGCTCAAATCTCTCACAGTCAAGTATTCTTCATTATTTATCTCCATCACATTTTCTACCAGCCAATTTACAAAGCAGTATGATGTCTTCGACATCTGTAAAACCTTTTAGTGTAACACAGAGAATACTTCCCAAAGGATCATCGATAGAAGTACTTCCTCCAACAGTATTAACTGAACCTTTATTGCCAATTAAAGCAACAGCCGCAAAGAAATGTGGTTTGCTTGGCCGTCAAGAGTACATGACGGTTGCACCCACACTTATTAGTCCAAGTTCCAATAAGATCTTTGACAAGCGGTAAACAAATATGTCCTCAAAACTGTGCCCAGAAGTATCTATCTATCTATCTATCTATCTATCTATCTATCTATCTATCTATCTATCTATCTATCTATCTATCTATCTATCTATCTATCTATCCATCTATCTATCTATCTATCCATCTATCTATCTATCTATCTATCTATCTATCTATCTATCTATCTATCTATCTATCTATCTATCTATCTATCTATCTATCTATCTATCTATCTATCTATCCATCTATCTATCTATTTATCTATCTATCTATCTATCTATCTATCAATCCATCTATCTATCTATCTATCTATCTATCTATCTATCTATCTATTTATCCAACCATAAATATAGATATAAATAACATGCTACTTTTCCATGTTTAAGGAAATACGTTGATTGGATTTGTTGCTAGCTAGGACTAGTTCTAACTATGTACTAATACGAATGACAGCAAGCTGATTTCCAAGTGTTGAACATTGTGACAGGATACTTCCGCACATCTTTTACTGTAATCAATCTAAGCCCACATACGTCAAAATTTAAGAATAAATTAAGAATAAAACCTAGGCTTATCTTAGCAAACAGAAATTTCAAAATGTCATTTGGTTTCTATTTTTGTCTTTTGATTCTCAATAATGCGGAAACTCGCGTGCCTGCAACTATCCTTTAAAATCTACCTGTAATAATTTATTCGCATTACAGTTCACTGTATATTTTCAGAACAACAATTCACCTATTTCTTGACTTCTAAGTTTATCTTCAATGGTTTGAAAAATTCAGAATTATTTCGAAATGTATTTTAGCTGAAATCCAAAATATATTAAGAATACCAAGGATTTAACAATGTTTTTGATGCCTTTATCTAATGTTTAGGAATACGAATTACTATTTTAGATAATCCAAACACTCGGAAGGAGGTAGAAGTTATAGGAAATTGTTTTTGAAAATAGGACCATCTGTTTTGATCCATTGACCCATGACAGAGTTTTAACATGACCTGGTTTTTCAGCCATTGATTTACAGTATATTTTGGACTAATCAGTCATCGTTTTTTAGGTGTTTTGGGATTATCAATCATTAATTTAGGTTTACTTTTACTTTGCATTTTCTGCTTCATTAACAATTCAACTAACTTTTATTTAGTTAATTTAGTAAGGCTTCTTTCACTTAAAACATCTATATTATGGTTAGATGTTATTTATACTATCTATAGATAATAAATTTTAAGTATTATTTGATGATGCGTTTAAGTGCTATCAATATTCAAAGGATCCTTAAACCGAATCCTTTAAATAGCAAAATTTATTCATTACAAGAGTTTCTAGCATGCTTTTGTGTTTTTTTTTATGACAATACTTGCCAGCCAAAGTACAATTAATACTTGCACCACAGATATCACAGTACCACTCTTTATTTAACATACATAATGTTTTAGTTTCTCTTCTTTGTTTATCGGTTAGTGTACGAGGTCTTCCACGTCTAGTTCTCTTAACATTTAGGCTATCCATATTTACTATACTATATTTTTTATTTTTTAAGCCTGTTTTATTTGTGTTTAAACTAATGTTTTCACTTTCTTCAATAACAATTTTTAAGCAATTTATCTTTTGAAAGAGACTTAAGATTTCTTTCATTTTTTTTTCTAAATCTGAATCTAATTTCTTTTAACCACATTATACAATATCATATTAGAAATTTTATTCTTTAAAACACTGACATGGAGAAAAGCAAATAAACATATATTACACTAACGAAATAGTATACATAAATATTTAATTTATTATAATAATATAATCTTTTAAGTAGTTTAATCCTAATTTGACTTAATTCAATTTAATTTTATGAGATCAACAAACTAATGTTATCAAGTTGATAAAAATTTAGACTATTTATGTAAAAAACACAATCATGACATACTAAAGTTTCAATATAGTCCGGGAATATTTCTATAACCAGGAAACGTGTGCCTGGTAGATAACCTTTATTACATATACGTATCAGTGTATTGTATTTATTTGTTTATCTTTCTACTCATTGCACCTATTTCTTGTCCAAATCGACTGATTGAATTTAATTTTTTCTCCTTTTATAATATCTATAAATAGTACTTATTTTAGTCATTTTATATTTTCTATAAGTCTCTTATTGGTACCCAAGAATTAAAATCGTCACTATATCCTTTCCATTTAACCAATCTGTTTCTCTTCTTATGATCTGTACGAATTATTTTGTCAATTCAACATACCTCTTGTTCTGCTTTCAGTAATTCGGGTTCATATAAACTCCCTTGAATCTCTTCACCATTAAGAACCTTTATTTTATAAGTAATGGGATTAGTGTGTTGGATCTTATCTATTATAAATAATTCTTCACCCGAGTTGTGTGCCCCTTGTCAAACATTTGTTTCTACTTTGATATCTTTACATTATGACCTATTTTTAATTTAGGTTTCTGTTTTAATGGTTCTACATCACCATAGAGATTGAGAGAAACAAGTCCTTCATTTTTTTTCATGGATGCTTCCACAGGTGTCATTTTATTGAACTGTGTATAGTGTTATTATATTCTTTTACTAAATTAAGTAGCATATTAAGACACTTTATTATATTGGATAGTGAAATCCTTTTACATTTTGGTCTTCATTGTTTGGTTTTATCGTTCGACCACTGAGGATTTTTCCTCACTTTCTCTCAGTTGACTACATCTGTATATTATGTTTTTCCTAATAGGCCTATCATAATTTTGCTATATAACTCTTTACCCTTATCAGTCCAAAATAATTTAGGTCTTGTACACCCCTTAGGGATAGTTTTGATTGTTTTACCTATAGTTTCACTTTTATCCCTTAATGGTTAGATTAAATCAAACTTAAAAAATACATCATATACCATTAGTAGGTACTTATAATCTTTATTCCATTTACGAAACTGTTGCAAGTCAACAAGGTCTGCAGCACATATATTATCAACATTATTAAAAAGCCATCGAGTAAAATGTCCTTTTATTGGCTTATAAAGTTCATCAGCTAATTTTTCTTGCCAGCTCCCTTCACTCGGCGACTTTTCAAGTTGTTTAACTTCATTCCCAATCCAAGCGATCGTTTGGTTTTCATTAATCCCTGTACAGCTATTGTTCCCAAAGATCCTTCATTAAAAGGTATTTCAGATATCCTTTATAACATTCCGTCGTCAGCTTTAGGTTCATTTTGTAAATTATCTGATTTACTGTAATCGGTATCATTGTGTTGACAAATTGCATAAAGTTTATTGACAGGCTCCCGATAAATTGCATTTTTTGACGATTTTCTTCCTTCGAGCTTAGTTCCAGGACCGCAACAGTTGGATTTTTAAGGGTAGGTGTGCGCATGTGTAGTTCACCTAGTTTTGATGAATGGTNAATAATTTAGGTCTTGTACACCCCTTAGGGATAGTTTTGATTGTTTTACCTAAAGTTTCACTTTTATCCCTTAATGGTTAGATTAAATCAAACTTAAAAAATACATCAAATACCATTAGTAGGTACTTATAATCTTTATCCCATTTACTAAACTGTTGCAAGTCAACAAGGTCTGCAGCACATATGTTATCAACATTATTAACAAGCCATCGAGTAAAATGTCCTTTTATTGCCTTATAAAGTTCATCAGCTAATTTTTCTTGCCAGCTCCCTTCACTCGGCGACTTTTTTGGATATCAATCATACCACCTTGCCTTTGTAAGACGAATTTACTCTTTTTACAATTACAAATAGCGCAAATTGATTTAAGCATCAATTTGTTATTCTTGGATGTTACATATATTTGTTTCAAATTACTAGTTTGTTTCTTTCATTTTATTTAATAGCTTGTAGTCATATAAAATGCATTATATATTTATATTGCTTAATCAAAATTTTTCTTAATTTTTCTTGAAGGTTTATCAACAGAAATAAATGAATATGGTTTATTTACAGCTTTACCCATATTGTTCTTTACCAACATTCAGTCCTCTAGAAATCATATTCTGTTCATTTGATGACGGAAATTCATATGTAGAAAAATGTGTACAATTATGTCTAATATATGTATCAGTATGATGAAACAATTGTGATAAATATATACAAAAACATATTTATGTGTTCCTTGTATGAAATAATCACTAATTGGGTTTTGATTTTTCTCATGAGTTAAATCATCAAATATCACATTTTTTTCGGCTATCCATTTTGAGTTCATCAACAAGAATAATTTTCTCTGAGTGTTCCCTGAGTTGGAGGCTCCACAAATAAGCATTCTAAAGTAATTATTTGGCATACGATTTTCTACCCATTTGAAATCGTTCTTTTTTCCACTCAAAATATCATAGTTATAAAACTTCATGACTATATTATGTAATATAAGTATATTGATCCATTATAACAGGAAAATAAATACAATTTAACATTTATCTACATAATGTATATTAGAAAACTAAGAGGAAAGGTAAAAAATAATCTTCAACACGCGACTATTAAACAGGAAATCAAAAAACACCTTTGTGGTTATTATGATGATATGATTAATCAAAATATGGAACATACAACAAGATATAAACCAACTAGAGACATTTTTTATCTGAAACTGAATCAATTGCTTGAACAGTTACAAGATAACCAAGCAAAAATAGTTGAAGTGATTAATCTTCATAATAGATTACTCATATTAGATCATCATATTATCAATTATCATATCAGATATTAGAAAGAAAGAAAGATCATTTAATATGACTTGGTGTAATAACTACAAATCAGTATGATGCTTACAGAAAAAAATTATACTTTTGTATTAAATGGAGTTACCACTTTTCATTAATAGTCAAGTTAGAGTTGAGAAATCAAAACGTCATGATTTTATAATACAATTCAATCCTGAAATTCAGCTTGGTAAAAATAAAAATTGTAGCATAGCATTAGACAGTTTAGAAACGAGTTACAGTTTGGTCTAATATATTATCCACATCCAGCAAAAGTACTTTGAAATATACACATGATAATGGAACTACATGGACAATAATAATATTTCAACCAGACAATTACAGTTAAACAGATATCAATGATTTTAGAAAGCAGACTGTATCAGATAATGGACATTCAAGGACTGGGATTACTTTTTATGATTTTCATCTACTTTTATACAAAGTAGATGAAAATCATGTAATTAATTTGAAACTGATTATCAATTAGATCTTTCTGCTGGAAATGTTGAGTAACACGTTACCTGATGTAACAGGAAGTATTGACAGTATATATGTTCATTGTAATCTTATATCAGAATATACTGTTTCTGGTATTAAATCAGATATGCTTTAAAGGTTCTCAACAGATAATAAACAATTGACTTGTGCTTTTTCAGTTAAAGGTAAGAGACTGTTATTTAGTAAAATTAATACAAACATTATTAAGAGAATAAGAATTAATATAACAAACAATTCCAACCGAGAGCTTAATCTCAATAATTTACCAGTATTGATGGCTTTGATTATTAGAGGGAATATATAAAATAAGTTACCTTAGTTATATACGAGAACAAGATTAATCAAAGGCCCTTATACCTTTGAATTAGTTGAAATAAATATTGGCACAAATGAAGGTATCAATGAGATGCAGACTGGTGATTTTATTACTGACATTTTATCATCTATTGGTAAAAAAACCCATCAAAAGTAACATAAAAAACTACCAAGGATTTAGTGAAAAAGGCTGCTACTAAAGCTGTTGCAGAAGGTGCCAGTAAGCTTGGTTCTAAGACAGGTGAAATTATTGGATCAAAATTTGAAAAAAAAAACTTGATAGAAAAACAACAATTACAGAGAATAAAGGTGATGAGATACTAGAATTACTTGAATAAAATCCAAACAATAAACAACAGAAAGAACAAAATAACAAATATCATTCCTTATCATTAAAAATTGATAAATTCTTATTGTAAAATTATCTACATTATCAGTTTAGTATGAGTTTTAGATCACCAAAATATTGTACAAATTATCAATATATATCAGTAGATCTGACAACATCAATCACTTTATCGTCAAATGGACAATTTCAAAGAAAAATAAATTATAATTTTGTGGTGATAGTTCAGGAGGATTAATTCCTTATTGTATAAGCCATACCTGGACATTAGTTTAAAGGCTAACAAAACAGCAGATAGCGCTGATCTTGCTGTTACTGATAATGTGGGAGCTGTAAACAGTATTTATGGTTTGATTCAAGGAATGCATGTTAAAATGATGCTGTCACCGTTTGATGACAATCTAGAAATAAATTAAAGAAATCTTGTTAAAAATTTATTAGAATTTAGTAATAATTATGCTAACAGTGTTGGTTCTACTATGTTTTAGTACAAAGGTACATATAGAACTGCAACTTATGCAAATCTTAGTTTTAAAACAAGCAAAGCACTTCAAGCTGGTAACAATGTGGTTGATATCATTTTACCATTAAACAGATATGGATTCTTTGAACGTTTTAGAGATCAGATTGTTCCAAATAGCAAATACAAATTTTGTTTTGTTTTCTTGAAGGTGACAGCAATGTTAATTTTAGAAATGATTTAACAGATGCTGATAATGCTCATTACTTAATAACAAAATTCAAACTATGTATTCCAAAGTTGAAATTTAATTTAATTCTAAAGATAATAAACTGTTTTCAAAAAGTTATCTGAAACTAATATCTGGATCTATGACCACAGATAGCTTTATGACCTAGCACATTTCTGTAAAACCTATCATTTAGTGGTTGAATGTAGAACATCCTTTAGTATGTTTGGAAATGATTCTCTTTTTAACCTATCAAATATTCAAATATGCATAGTCTCCTTTATTTTGATATATTAAATGAACAAGACAGTTCAGATAATACTGTCCAGCTGTCCTTAAGATATGAATTAAGTGGTACCCCAACAGCAAATTATATTATGTTGCGATTGTTTTTATATGAGAAAGAGCTTAATGTTGATGTTCTTTGCAGAAAGGCTGTAATTAGCGCTTGATTTATTTGATCTAGTCTATCAATATGTGACAGAATATCAGCAATACAGTGGAACTTAGTGAGAATTAAAAAGAAAAACTTGCTAAAGCTCTTGGAAACAAGAGTATCAAGTAGTGAATTAGACGGTAGTGTCCAACTGATGTGAACTAGAATACAGATTAATAAAATTGAAAAAGCGAAATCACTACAGAAAGGTATTGATCTTAAAATGTCAATCTCAAACGAGTCATTTTTTTCAAATTGTGAAACCTTTTCAAGTCTCTCACAAGTTTGCTACCTACTATGACAAAAGCAGCAGAAAAAATAATACCAGGGTTAGCTTAGGGTGTAATTAATACTATGGGTAATTTTGCAATGGATAAAATGCTTAGAAAAGAATCAGGAGATACATGTGATTATCCCGTTTACCAGAGCAACGACAATCAAATAGTCTCATATATGTCTCATTTAACAAAAACACAAAAGGACAACCTTATGAAAGCAATTGAAAATGGTACTGATTACATAATTAACTTTCTGAAAAACAAAAAACTGGTGATTTTCCTTTAGGTGTTATCTTAGGTAGTATCTCTATTCTTTTACTCCTAACATTTTAAACAGGTAATGTACTAAGAAACGGTTATATATATATATATGTATACTGATTGACTTCCTTTTCAAAAAACGTCTTCCATACACAAATAGGTAGTCAGGTATTCCAATATCTGAATGCACGAAAAAGGAATAATCTGCATTACTTAATACATTTGGTTGGACGAAAAATAATTAATGAAACTTTTGACCTTAAACTGAAATGAAAAGCATATATATATATATACAAGCACACATACAGACACACTGACACACACACAGAGAGACATATATATATATAAATATATATTTACATGTGTGTGCTTGTGTAAGAAACTGTTTGTGTATGTTTATATGTATGTATTTGTCAGTGCTAGATAAGATAAGAAAAACTCTTCTTTGGGTGGCTGTCCCTGATGGTATGGAATGCAGTTCAAATATATTTAGTAAAATTTACTGTAGGTTCTTTAAATTATAACAAGTTGCAATTTTTTGTGTATCCTATCGTTATCGTGGTTTTCATTATTTATATTAATGTCTTTTATTATTTGATTTCATTATTCATTTTTATTAATATACTTTTGACTCATTAATTTTTACTATTTTTTTACTATTTCTCTATCATCAATACTGGTTGCTATTCTATTACTTCACATCGTTTTTTCCTTGACGCTTGTTTTCAAATTCTTGTCGCATACAATCCGTAGTGGATTTGTAGTATTGTTCCAACCGCCACCTTTTCACTATCAATGAGTAAATAAGCGTTTCCTTTTCGGGGTTTCTTCATGGTAATTTTTTCAAAATGCCATAATAAGTTACCGAATATTTGAAGAAATTCTGGTTTTTTGTTGTTGTTATTTTCCTTATATGTAGATTATAAATATTTATATAAATATTTTCTGATTGACTTCCTTTTTCAAAATAGATTGTTCCATACACAAATAAGTAGAGCAATAGAAAATAATGTCAAAGTATTTAATGGAAAAATGCAAAATTTTTTAATACTTAGAGTTTCATGCTATCTAAAGGAATCTTTGGTATCAACTGAAGATTGCTTGAGAGAACATGAAATTCCCAGTACTGAAAAGTTTTGGGATTTTTTCATTGACAACCGTTGTATTATATATATAATATATTTACGTACAAATATAATGTAGAATTCAAAATAACATTATTATATTTTTTTAAAGATTTTTTTTATTGCGGGGAAAATTTTTAAAAGTCTAGGAAAATGCATTGCGTATTTTGTCTTTTAGCACTTAGTGATAATGATACTTCGAATATTTTTACTTTATTTGTTGCATACTCTAGTGTCAATGGAAATTGCCACATCTGTTATGGTAAAATAACTAGTTTTCGTATCTATGTCTTATCTTCTAAAGATGATACAAGATATCATAACCCTCTTTATATGATCAAACTGCAAGTTCAGATCGAAAACAAGTTTCACATCGTCGTTCTCTTGCTTCCTCTTAGTTTAGTCAGTTCCACAACCTCTTACTCAATAGCAAAGCCACTTGTTGTGCAACAATCCTTGGCAAAATTAATGGAACAACAATTCCCTCTCAATCGCTTATCAATGGCCCAAGTTGTCTTTTTATCTTTGTCATGATTTCCTTTTTTTCGACCAACATTAAATTCTGTTTTGATGTATACTTCAGATAACCACGACAACAGCAACAACAGAAGTACCCTGCCAAGTCGATCGCTCTGGCAAGGAGGACACTCCTTGGGAACGGATGAATCCCTCACTCTACCGGTAAAAAAACAACACACACACACTCACACACACACACACAGACACACACAGCAACAACAGTTTCAAAATAAAGTTGAGGCCTTTAAAGCTGTAGTTGCTGGGTTAACGTCTCTTCAAACAATAAAAGGAAGTGACACAACTAAGGTATCACTCTGACAATTACACACACAACTTCCATCGATAAACAACACCACCCAATTTAAGAATACCTTTAAAGATAAAAGTGACTCAGCTGAAATAATCTTGCAGAAGCCAAAGAAAACAATCTCCGCAATTAGAAAATGTATTATACTGCTAGCCAACAGGAAGTGCTCCACCAGAAAAGAATGTTCACACTTCTTCACCAAAAATCAAAATTTATTCAAGTAAATACGCATTGGTTGCAAGAGCCCTGGTAAAAGCTGTCAAACGGAGGGGAATACCGTCTTGTGAAAGAAGAAATAAAGCCTGATAAGAAACAAATTCTAAAGAAAAGGACGCAAAAGTGTGAGGTGCGAAGTGCTTGCACAAATGCATCCCAATGGAGAGAGTTCGTCTATAAAAAGATCAGGAAAACCAGCGCAAAGTAATAAATATTTATCTTACAAACTAGATGAAAAGATTCGTCGAAATCCGGGAAAACATAACGGTTGACAAGAGAATACAAACTATAAAATTTTATCAAGCGTACGGAGGAACAAGTACCAAAATCCCTGACAAGAATTCCTTTTGAAAAAGTTTAAGACTTACAAACCAAAATAAGAGAACGGTGCCAGACACCACCAAATCTAACAACCCCCCCCCCCCGTTATTATTAAATAAAGCGCTAAGCAAGAAGGCCAAAACGCCAACAGCAACAAAAACAGGTAAACGGGCTGATTCTTTCAATGCCAAAAGAATATAAATCGACGCATTGCAATTAACTGCCAGTGGGATTAAGCGCAATTTAAGCCATAATGCTGACTAGGTTCAAGAGAATGAAAGGATAATTAAACTGACAAAGTGAGGGAAAGCATTTGAAGATTCAAATCGAAAATTTATATGCTTAAAATTTACCCATGTAAAAAGTGACATATTCATTAGATATAGCCAAGTATGTATTATTGTATCATTATTATATGTACTATACTACTAAAGTGTGTAGTTATTTCACTTGAAGATGTATACCTATATTGTAATCATATTTTGTTTTCTAAATTTGTTCTAATAAAGGATTAGTGAGACAAAACTTCATTCAAACCGTTCATTTCGGTCAATGGCCGTTTCGATGGCACTCGACTGGACCAAAGGCACCAGAATAAGAACGCTGAGAGGTGTATACTGAAAACAAAGAGACGATCAAGGAAGCCAGTTTTTTTTGTTAGAGGCTGAGGAAAGTCGGTCACTTTAGGTGACTGGCTGTCTAAAACAATTGTAAACTAAGCTTATGACAGTTAGGTCGTAGATGTGGTGCAATGGCAGATACGATTTGATCACCTCGCTGTACTCGCCCCAAGCAGCTATGATATGTAAATATTTAGGCTAAATATATAAAGAGAGTGAAATTTTTAATGAATTAATTACTACTTTCTGTTCAGATTTGTGATCAACATGAACACTTTGAATCCTGCCCAGCACTCTGTGCACAATTAATAAGAACAAATAACCAGCAGATCCTCCTGCGCCATGATGAGAAAGTCAATAAATCAAACTCTGATAACTGCCTCCGTTTCTGACTAACGTTAAATTAAACGAGATTCATTTTATCACACCATTTTAATTAATGACAAAATTTCATGATCATTGCAATCACTACACATATTGAAACTTATCAAAATAAAATATTCGCATTCATCCAATCCCAGACTGATGCGATGTAACAAGATTCAAGGCCAATTTTGGAGCAAAACGATTTTTTGTGAGATGTCAACGCCGTTCCCTTTTAAATAAATGAACGACCTATTACAGTACCTGGGGTAACAATACTCTGATTGTCCCTACCACTAGAGCATGCGACATCTTGTCAAGGTCTAGTTAGGACTAGTATTAATAAATGTTATCTACGTAAGTAGAGTGACGTCGTTCTTTTGACGCATCCGTTTGATATAATACCTGTCTTTTGCGGGACTCTTCACATATCTGTGTACATAATCAGTTGTCCCATGTTCATCTCCAGAGCTTTCTTCCATAAATGGAAAAATTAATCATATTTATTGAATATTAACTTAATCAATTACACAATCACACAGTTTTTCGTCAAAATGGATTGAACTGATGATTGCTAACTTTAAACAGGTCAGGAAATGGTTAAAGCGAAAGAAAACTACACACACATTAGTGGAAGGATATTCCCACCTAGCAGTTGTACAGTTCAAAATTTATGCAAATCGATTCAAGGCAAGTGCAAATTAATGCAAATCGATTCAAGCCAATTCAAGACAACTATTGGAGTAACTAACACAATTCAATCAAATATTCAATTTTCTTTATCCATTTCATCTTTTATCTAAATAAATTTCTTTAATCATTTTTTTTGGTTCACTTTTGCAGTGTTAAACTTGACTGCCACAATGTTTTTTTGTTTACATTCCCTACTGCTTCATGCCACACTTAAATGGAAACAAGTAGCTAGGGATAAAGGTGAGCCAATATTCATTAATTTAAAGGTTACTCTCTTTTCTCTTCCACGTAACCATTATGGAAGAAAACTAAATCAAAGAAGGATGTTAGATATAAAAATGCCAGGAAGAAGAAAAAGAGGAAAACAAAAACACGAGGTTTATAAAGGCGTTGTTACTTTAAGGGAAACAGAAATACTAGTTTACGACATGCATTTCCATTTGACATCGCTGGTAAATATACTATCAGTTGTCTCTCGTTGCCATATGTTGCTATATTTAAGCCAACTTTTAAACATATTTAAAAAGGTCTACAACTCTCTATATTACATAAGCCCTATTAACATAGGATGTAGAAATTGTCCATAAGTTAAAATTAAACTTAAAATTAATCAGAACTTGAAATTGTGTTCTAGTTTTCTTCCTATTTCTATTATTTCACTTAACATTGTAACTTAGTGCTATAATCTTTAGAACTATTGCAGTTGCCTGATACCTTCAGGCAACTGCACTCCACGATACTTCGATGGTCCCAGGGTGTGACGCGCCTTAATCGTGTTCGCAATAAACACATTGGGTACAGCTTATGCAGGAACGGTTTGGAACGCAAGCTATGATAAACGAGGCTTGGATTGTACCTGCACGTAACTATTATGGAAGAAAACTAAATCGAAGAAGGATGCTAGAGGTAAAAATGCAAGGGAGAGGAAAAAGAGAAAAACAAAAAAATTGCCCCTTTTTTACAAACAAAAAACGTTGCCCTTTTTTAAAGTTGCGGCGTCACCTGAGGCCTACGTTCCACTTTTTTACCATTTCATCACTGTTAATTCAACGTCCTTCCAAAATACACCGTTTTCATAACGTTTCCAAATAAGCTATTTTAGTGTTGCCAATTTGCAAGAGCTGTCTTTAAGGCTGTCTCTTTTTTTCCTAAATCTTTGTCTTGAAATCTTAAATAAATGCTTCTTGGATATTGGTTTTATCTATTATTTGATATGATGCGCATAATTTCTAGCACTATTTATCTGCAATTATTAACGATGTCTTTATTCAAATTATTAGGTATATGTCTCCCAGATTTTTCCTAATATTGAATTGAAAATGTCCAATTCGAGCTCAGATTTCTAGGTCCCCCCGCTTCATTTCTCCATTCCTAAGATTTTCCCTAGCAGCTAAGAAAAATTTCTAATTGGACCACAAATGGAAAAAAATATTAATTATCCTGAGAGATTTAAATCAATAGCTGTAGCAGAAATACCGGAGTCTACAGAGATTCTGTTTTAAGCATGCCTTAAGCACACAGAAAAGGCCAGTGAGTAGTCAACGATGTTGAAGAACACTGAACTGAAGCAGACGTTTGCCCATTTCGTAAATTGTAGAGATGATGCGGAATCAGTTTCTCAGTACCGTGGAACTCGTTGCTTGGTGGAACAACACAACACATTTAAATTAAATACTGTTAATTACATTAAATAGTCTACTACACACAGAACAGGACCTTGAGTAATCGTAGATGTTGCAGAACAGATAGGATGCACTGTATCCTTTATGGAGAATTGGTGGAACAACGTGGATTGGTGGAACAACACAGCACAACTAACTAAATACTAATTAAATACTTTAAATACTCTTAGTAAACACAGAACAGGGCCTTCGCAGATCGCAGATAGTGAAGGGTTTAGGATTTGGCTAAAGTATTATTGTTGAGCAAGAACATTGCAGTGTGGTGGTTTTGATGTCCAAAATTTGAAGTCGAAGATACCCAATGGAGAGGTCGAAGTCGGAGAATCGGAGTGGAAGATGCCCAATGGAGAGGTCGAAGTCAGAGAATCGAAGTCGAAGAAGCCCAGTCAAGGAGTCGAAGAGGTGATGTCGAAGATTCACCAGGTTGAACAGGTTGACCAACACAGAACATCTAACTTAAATACTTTACTAAATCACTTAACTACACTTTAAATACATTACTAAATACACCGCTTATCATTTACCTGTCTCCTCCTGCCTGAAAAGGAAATGTTAGCTAAATACATGGTTAAATCTTAAATACTCTACTAAACACAGTAGACCCATTGCCAAATGGTAGTGGTTGAGTATCATTTCATTTCACAAGGTCATTGGTAGTGGAAAACGTAAAACAGACATGTGTTGCTTGAGTACTTGCTTTACTTAGCTGCCACTGTTGTGAATTAAAATCGTATAATATACCTGTTAATCAAATTAACAAAATGCAATGCAACCAATTCAATACACTTTCAAATACATTAATAAATAAAGAAAAATATGCCAGTCTGATCATTAGCCCTCAAAAGAATTCTGGAAAGCTTTGTATTTTGAAAACCTTTATTCGTTGACCATGATTTTATTTTAATAATGGGTATAATAGGCATAAGTATGTTAGAAGCGTATCTTTGAAACAAAAAAGCTTTTGAAATCAAGAAATATACATAAGAAATTCCTAAAGAATTAAAAATATTAGACGTTTTTCCTTTTCATGAGTTATGCAGCTCAACAATAGTTTTTCAGCCTTTTGGCAATGATTAAGTGTAAGATATTTGTTTCTACTTAGTTTGGTTTTGTTTTTGTGTACTTGTGAGCAGGAGTTGTGGTCTAAACACACTGGGAGACCGATTGTCAACCACCACAGAGCAAGTGCCCGGTAAAGGAGGTTCTTTGGGAAAAGATTTGTTTATCTTTCTATCTATGATAATATAAAATAAAATAATATGAAATAATATAAAATAACATAATATAATATAATATAACATAATATAATATAATATAATATAATATAATATAATATAATATAATATAATATAATATAATATAATATAATATAATATAATATAATATAATATAATATAATATAATATAATATAATATAATATAATATAATATAATATAATATAATATAATATAATATAATATAATATAATATAATATAATATAATATAATATAATATAATATAATATAATATAATATAATATAATATAATATAATATAATATAATATAATATAATATAATATAATATAATATAATATAATATAATATAATATAATATAATATAATATAATATAATATAATATAATATAATATAATATAATATAATATAATATAATATAATATAATATAATATAATATAATATAATATGATATAATTGGACCCAAACTCCAATTTTTTGTTTTTCTCGTGACTATTTTAAATTTTGTAGGTATTTAAATATTTAATAGTATTTGGCTTCTATATGTGCTATATTCTAATTAAAATTAAAATTAAAATTGCCTTAATGTAGTTTTGATAGTTTTCAAATAATTTGTTACGGAAAGAAAATGACTATACATGAAATTTGATACCCTGCTTTAAAAGCCAATTGTCTGATGATGTCCAATTTTGTTTCAGAAAGATAATTAACTACAGATTTGACACGTGATGAAGGCTATCTAATTGTTCATATATTTTTTGTAAATCTCACTTTCCTTCATCATCTATTTGAAAATTTTATTAAAATTCGGGTCAGTATCAATAATGTTACGAGTTATTTGCAATCATATTAATGTAGCAGTTTGGCTTAAATAATAGGGAATAAAAGGAACCATACTGAGATGGTTCAACCCCATTAGATTCCAATGCTAATAGATTATTAAACAACTTATCATAAAGGGAGCAAATTACAGATAAATTAATGGAGCTACCCACATCTAGCAGCTTTAGAAACTCAGACAGATGGGCAACAATCCTTCTTTTGCTGTCATCTATATCTTCTTTATTGGTGTCAATCGCATTTTGATAGTTGCGTCTGCTAAGGATAAGCCCGTCAACTGCATCTTGAGCAGGTTCCAGCAATTTGAACCGAAGATAATGAAATCTTGTGATATCACTTAAATGGGCATTTTTGTGTATAGCAACTCAAAAGGAATCCAAGAATGCTATTCACATTGTCAGATCGACACAGAAGTATTCCAACGTAGTTTAGATAGCGTGACCATCATGTTACTGCTCCCTGTTAAAAATAAAGTGAACTCTTTTTCTGAATCGCGCCTGGCTCTTGTGTCCTGGAAGCAAGGGCTGAGTTAAAAATGGTGTTAAATTGGAGGAGATAGCAGAATGTACCACCAATACCACTAACAATTTACCAAATGAGAGGAATTATAAACTTTTCCAACTTTCCATATAGTTTTCGAAATAGATAGTATAGTTTGTTTATATTTTTCTTACTGTTTTAAAAATAGTTCTAAAACGCAAGAATTAAACCAATCCTTTCATTTGTCACTTCCATTCTTCCTGTCTCTCTCTCTGTGTTTCCCCTTTCTTCCGGCTGTCTGGCAAATATACCTGTAATGGGTTTTTCGTGTTTTTTTTTGAGGTCATAGGAAGTCTTGAGTTTCTGAGCGGGAAATCCTCGAAACTGGTGTCCTGTTTACTGGTTGCCCCCAAAACACAATCACTAAATGACTTGTTGTCCTAGTAAACTATAGTTTTTTAGTTGATTACAAAATGGCTTCCATAAAATATTCATTTGTGTAAACAGCAACAAGTACCTTAAAAGCAACCATTACATTACATTTTCGTACCTAAACTCGAAGTGAACCCAATTTTCATCGGCGTTAGCATACTCACAGCCTGATGCTGTTTTCTGTCGATGCAAATCAATAGTTGCGATGGCAATTGGAATTTACAACATTGCATACAGAACTTTTGCTTTATTGCCAATTTGTCAAATTGCATTCTTTTGTTTGTGTGTTCTTGATATCAATGTACCAATGAAGACTGTGTTTGGCAGGTTTTCGATAATGCCTTAACTTACATCCCGAAAAAAAAGGCATACAGCACCAAATTAGCACTTGTTAAATTTGAAGTTGCCAGGTGACCCTCTTTCTGGATTGATATAAATTTACATAATACTCAACCATTTAAATTAAGAAAATTAGGCAGTTTAAATAAATGTAGGAATGCTTTTTGTGATTATTTTACTCGCTCTTTGTTTTTATTCTTTTCTTTCCAGTTGACTTTATAGCCATGAAACGTTTTCCCCGTAATTTTGTAAGTCTAAGGTTGTCATTCTCTCTTATTTGCTTGCTTTGTCAGTTTTAAAAAGCCTTCAATTTTTTCGTCTTGGCTTGACTACCCAGTTTTTCATTTTTTATTTCCAATCTATTTTAGTCACTTCATTACTTATTTATTCAGTTGCTTATTTACTTCCTCTTCAAAACATTAATAAAACTATCAATAAAACTAGTTTTTGTTTTACGTTTTTATCTGTTTACTTACTTATTTATTTATTTATTCATTTGTTTATTTATTCTTAAAGGTTAAAAGGACCGGTAGTACAAGTAGTTTTTATTTCACAGTTTTATATATTTTCTTATTTATGTAGTTACTTTTTTTACATACGTATTTGTAAGCTTAATTAATCATTTTTTACTCTTTAAAAATTAAAAGAACTAGCAGTAATATTAGCTTTCATTGATCTATAGTTATTTTTTTAATTACTTTTTACTTATGCATTTATTTGCTCAATGAGTCGGTTATTTATTTATTCTATAACAAAATTAAAAGAACGATTAATAATACCAGTTTTAATGATACATTTTCTACAATTCAGCTGAAGTTCTAATCCTTTATAAATATTTTGGAATTGAAAAACATAAATAAATTCTGGTAAAACACGTAACTGCCCGGCCTAATAAAATGCGAAATAACTTAACTCACTCTCCTTTTGCTGTAACAGGTTTGATCTAGGTATAGTTTTTATGTACATTGTAGATATTTACAATCCATTTTTTACTCAGCTACATGTCATGTACTACAGATTTTTAGTGATTGAAAGTTTATGTTATCCAATATGGAATCAGAAATGGTAAGAAAGTAAAATATTTTATCTTCAATATTCAATTGTACTTTAGTATCAGTTATTCTATTTATAAATAACTTTCCTTCTGATTTGATATTAACATTTTAATATTTCCAGAACAGACTATTTTGACATTAAGCTACATTTTTTGCAGTTACTCAAAGAATGAAATGACACTGACTTCGAAATCGTAGTCAAAATATCACGGTATAAGGTTTATAAAAAAACTAGCAGAGTACCCGGCTTCGCCAGGGTATTCCCTTGTGTTGTCATTGTCACCCAGGTATTCCCTTGCATTTGTTTTTGTACCGAGTTTTGGATAACTTTTTTTCGGTTCTTTTTCAGTCCTCTCATTGTGTTCATTAGGTATCCCTATAGCCTGTTATCAAGTTTTGTCGAAATTGGAGCTTTGTAATGCAAAATTGTGTTTATAAGGCAGTCCTATGGTCTTCCACAAAGTTTCGCTGCTATTGAAGCTTCAGAAACAGAGACAGAGACAGAGACAGAGACAGAGACAGAGACAGAGACAGAGACAGAGACAGAGACAGAGACAGAGACAGAGACAGAGACAGAGAAAGAGACAGAGACAGGAAGAGATACATGCACGTACGAGCATACACACTCAGACACTACTGCCAAATTTAGAAAAAAAATTGATTACACATTCATTTTAGATGATCGATAGACCTTCCAAGCGTAAGGAATAAGGCACGTGGAAAAGAATGTAGAAAATGGAATTCGAAATATATCAAGAAGCAATGGTGTACCAGGCCTTCGTTACATAAATTAGCTACAGAATAGCGAAATTAAAGAAGCACTGCAAATGAAGAGGTGCATCTGTGTCGGAATATCATAAAGTCATTTTTTTGCCTACCTGTTTAATGTACCTGTTAAATTAAGTCCTACAGCCTCATTTTCGCTTGTTACTCATTACTGGATTCAACTACTAAATCAATGAACTAAAGCAAAAAAGGGAAATCTAGTAAAAAACGGGGTGGCCAGTTCAGCCCCCTACGACCCTACACATAGTATCTTTGAAACTACTTTTTGAAGAGGGGACTTTTCAACCGTCGTTGAAAACTGTTGAGAGAGTTCCAATGTCTTAAGTCTTGTGGTAAAGCGTTCTAGAGGGCCAGGAAAGCACCGGAGGGAGTTCTCTCTCTCTCTCTCTCTCTCTCTCTCTCTGTCTCTCTCTCTCTGTGTCTCTGTGTAAGCTGCTGGAGGCAGATTTGAAGACCACCCCGGTGAGCTCGATCCGGCCTCATGAAACGGGAAACAAACCTCCTCTCACCGCCAAAAGGCAGATCGGTTTGGAAAGAAACCAGAAACGAAAAACTTTCACTTACCACCAGGGGCAGCAGAAGTTCAAAAAAAATAATTCTCCAAATCGACGACGAACCAGATTCGAAATCACATGAACGACGAGATCGATTTCTTCCATGGTACTGGAAGAACAGCTTGAAATGAAGGCTATTCGTTACCAACCAGTCAGGATAACCAAGCTGATCAGTATCCAGGCGTCACCACGTAGAGGTTGCCTTCTTGGACGCCCTTTTTGAGAGAGCTCTATACCAAGAGGGCTTCTTCCTGTTTTCAGAGGCAATCGGAATCCTCAGACGAAATGCAAAAGGCAGCAACCACTCACATTCCCGATGAAGTGTTTCTGGAGGGCCTATGGGTAGACATTTCTGGTTTCATTGTTTGGTGCAAACATAGTTAGTGTTTCCTATTTTCCAGTGGAGAGGCCGCAACATACAGCATGCCATGTGTAAAACATGGCACAGTCAGGTATGTCCAAAGTACTGAAAATATCTGTTCCTGACTTTTGTTGATTGTCATGGAAAACGCTGCTGTCAAAGGGAACTGTAGCCTCAGCAAAATGAAAGGGCAGGGACGAATCTGTAGGTTCTAGGGGAATTTGCGCGATGAGAACTGCTTCTCCCTTGCAGGGGCCACAGAAAACTTTCCTCTCTATGACGTTGGCGTGCAGTCTAGTGACTACACACCGAGTGCCATTTGTGATTTTTGGGGGATCCAGCGATCTCAGAATGACGATTCGTGCTCCTACTTTTAGCACCAGCTCGTGGAGTGTTAGACAAGCGATTTCGATGGAGTCGAGCAACTCCTGTGGGTAGGCAACGGCTTCATCGTCGTTTTTTGCTGTGTTTATTGATCTATACACCCTCTCTTGTTCTGAAAAATCTGCAATGATTTTTCTGTATATTTTGTTGATGGTCTCATTCAAAGACGAAATAATGGCTCTTTCTGAGAGCTTTTCAGAGTCCTGGCTGCGGGCAGTAAGGTCTGGAAAGACAGCTTGGATTAGAGCCTCTTGGTTGCCGGTAATTTGGCACAGTGTCGGGGGAAGCTGTACTGTGTCAAGAAATTCTGATGGCTGAATGCTGCCTTTGTCTCATGTTGGTGGTGAGGTGCTTGACAACCATGCTGTCTCATAGGTAGGACTTTTTGAGACAGGCGTTGACGATGTCTGCTCTGATACCATTGATAACAACAGGTAGGATCTGTCTGAAGTCCCCACAGAAGAGCGTCGTGATGCCTCTCATTGGCTCCTGCTCTTCAGTGATATCTTTCAGCGTGAAATCCATGGCTTCAAAGACGGCTTTGTGTGTCATTGGAGCTTCATCGATTATGATGGTTACACTGTCCTTGACCACTTGTGCCAAATTGTACCCACGATTGATGGAGCAAGTTGGTGTTTCTTGCTTGTCGACGTTGAGGGGAACTTTGAAGATGCTGTGAACTGCCAGTCCACCAGCTAACAGCGTGGCAGCAATGCCACTGGAAGGGGTGACCAGGGCAATTTTACCTGTCCCACCTGGTCCGTCAAGAAACATTATGTTGTATGCCCTGTTGTCTCGTTTTTCCGCCACCATAGCCAAGAAGCTGTCGTAAACATCCAGCTGATCGTCTGTCAGATTATGTAGTTGGTCGTCAGCTGTTCATGCCAGTGTCGCGGTGTTGTAGTTTGTCTGACGGTAGTATTCGGGAGACACCGCTTGCTGTTATGTGACTTTCGGCATCCCTTACTTCTCGGTAGGTTCGCTCCAAAGAAGGAGATGTTTTTCCTGAATGGCAAACAGTGCCTCGTTGTAGATGTTGTCAGTGTACTGTGCTTCTTCGTCGACAACTCGCCTGAACTGAAAAAAGAAATCTTCAGCAAGCTGGTCTCTGAGGGCGATCCACAGGTCGCTTGGATTGTTCGGGTTGCATGACACCAGGATGATGCAGACGAAGTTCCCTTGCAGTCCAGGTTTTTGAGCAACAGAGGCTTTCTCCATTACATGTTGTAGATGGCGGTCATCTTGGAGCAGCCTCTGAACGTGCTGTGGACAAGGCCGTTCACGGTCTTCAGGTCCTCATAAGTTCGGGGCCCTTGTACGACATTCAGCAAAAACCTCAGGAAGTAGCACTCTCCTTGACGTGGACTTATGCTGTACATTCGGCCAATTGCAACACATCGTTTTCTTTTCCTCCACTTCTTAGTGCACGTGTCCCATGTGTAGTGGTCTGAGACGTCAGCATACTTAAGCTGTCGAGCAACAGGCTCCTCAGGGCAAAGAGTGAAGAAGGCCGTCAAAGTAATCACTGGAGCATCTTCTGCCCTCGCCTCCTCATTCTCACGGTTGAAGTAGACGCGCTGTCCATTCTCTAAGTGCACAGCCAGTCTCTCCACCTCAGGTATTTTGCTTTAAGCCATACAATTATATACTAAAATGTACCGGCCATGATTGACATTAATCCTACTTTCTGGTGAGAATATTTTTCTGACGTGATTCATTTAGCTTTCTGTTTTGGATTTTCTTGTCTATTGGCAACGATCACTATCCTGCTACTCAAAAATATTCCATTGGAGACGACAGGGGCTGCGAAATAGAAGCACGTAAAGATGCAGTGGTGGTTTATTAATTGTCAAAGTATGAGCAAAATTTCATTGTCAATCAGATAAAAAGAATCAGCTTTCTTGTCCAAGCTAACACTTGGACAAGAAATAACTTTTTATAACCTGATTATAAAAAAGTCAGTTGGACTTCTCCAAAGAATAAAATGCTTTTTGTACGACACGACCAACAACAAGGGGTCGTACCCCTAAGCGAAAAAGTATAGCAAGGACGTAAAAGCAAATAATAAATGGCTGTTCTTATGTTGTTCACTACAGTAAGAATAAGATATTGCAATCTAAAAAAGGAATTTGTATACATATGGAGAACTATTTTTATTCTTTCCGCACCTGGTAATAATGTTAGTAACATTAATTGTGGAAAAAGCAATGTGGGAGGCATATCTGGTCAACATTCTTTCCAATCATATATTTCCAGTTTTCTGTGTCTTTGTTGTTTGTTCTGATAACGTAGCAGACATTTTGACATTTTTACTAAAAAATAATTATTGGAAGCCAAACATTACTCCGAATATGTCGTATGAACGTTTTTTGTTGATATTTGTATGCTCGTTCCCCTTGTTTTTCTTGCCTCTCAGTCATTATTTTCTGTGAAATGAGACATTTTCTTTTCTTTTCTGCCCATATCTATTCCGTTTTTTTGTGAAAAACAGAATAGATATGGGCAGCAGCAGAATTTTTAACATTCAATTCTCTCCAATTTACGATAGCGAGGCTATCACCTTCGGATACTATACATTAGATTTATTAAATCAACTCTGTGAAACTCTTCTATGGGAGTAATATACAAGATTGCATTCATCAGGTCTAAAATAGGAAAGATTTCTGGATTTAACAGGTCAAACAACACTTTCAAGTTCAGCAATAGCTGTTTGAAAGTCACCCAGTCCCTTAAAAAATAAAACAGCAAACTTTTTCAAATTACTTTGAATTCTTTAGATGTAAATTACTTCTAAAACAGCTCTAAAACAGGTTCTTAAGCAAATTAAGATGATTTCAAGACAATACCTTCTTTATCAGATCTTACTTAAAATTCATGTCTTGTTTATTTTGGTGTATCTCAAGAAACATTTTCTTATGTAGCTATTTGAAATTGTGCTATACTGTCGTCTTCCTAAAGGGAAAAATAATGATTCGACTTTGTGCTTTTTTAGTAATGAGGAAGAGTCATCATGAGGAAGAGCTTGACCGTATCAGTTGAGATATTTTACGTCCTGCTTGTTCTTTCATTGTTAAATATGATCTCATGGGCACTGTTTGTAGTTGAAACAAGTATTCTACTAAGTTAGACCAAATTCTCTAGGAGAATTCTAAATCAATGTGGCATGATATTCTTTAATTTTTGTTTTTTCCCCTTACCCCGAATAATTTTATTTTAAGCCTCCATTTTTTCATTTTTTATTTGATTTTGGCTTCATTTAATTTTTGATACCAGTTGTAGCTTACAGCACCTGGTAAGTTTTATGATTTTACTTTGGGAAAAAAAAGATTATTGGCAGAAAAAAATTAGATCAGCTGAAACAAACAAGCAGACAAAAATCGGAACTAAAGTTATGTTTGATTGTTTAGCAATCTGAATTTGTAATATGTGTATGCAGATAAATATGCCTCTTACTTTGTTTCTCGGATTCCGCTTGATCCCTGCCTCCCTTCTCTCTCTGTCTCTCTGTCTCTGTCTCTCTGTCTCTCTGTCTCTCTCTCTGTCTCTCTGTTTCTGTCTCTTTGTCTCTCTGTCTCTCTGTCTCTCTGTCTCTCTGTCTCTCTGTCTCTCTGTCTCCCTCTCTCTTTCTCTCTTTCTCTCTCTCTCTCTTTCTCTCTCTCTCACACACACACTCACACAAACACAAACATATATACTCACAGGCTTACAAAAAGAAAATACCAACGTCTACAAATTCACACAGACCCAAAAGTCAGTAAATGATAAAATGATATAATGTAATATAACAAGCAGCAAAAGGAGATAATCACTGAATTCCCCTTATTATTAAAGTTCAGAAAAGCAATAAGTATCTAAGGGAGTTGACACCAAACCATTAATTTCCTAGGTTTCGTCTCCTTCTAGGGATAGTCTATTTATTGCTTTACTGACTAAAATTAAAAATGTATCAATATTCTTTTTGTACCCTTGCCTTTCTCAGGTTTTGGATAAAGGTTCAGGGAGTAAAAAAATATCCCAACCACCTTACTCGTCCAGCTTTTGGAAACTTTTTCCATATTCACTCTTAGCAAAACCTGTCTTTGTCATTACTTACCATGACCAAAAATTTGCAAACAATTCATCCAGATGTATGCTACCTTCCGTTACCAGCTAGACTGAACAGTCCAAGTTGTGACTTGATAGGGAAAGGCGAGGTTAAAAAGTCCAGGCTTTTTATTTCAGAGCAGCTAAAGTGTCTTAACCTAAGTTGGGAAAGCTTCGGAATGGCTCTTTCTAAGTCAGAAATTTTAGAAAAAGGTAACCTCAGCGTTGCATTGCTCAATCTATCTGTAAGCCTATAGTGGTAGAAAAAAGTCGTTTTTACAAAAATATCTTGTGTATTTGTGCTTGCAGTATAATGTTGAAACAAGGCCCTTACAGAGGCAATAAACGCTTTTTATCACACCTAATATTTATTCACCCAAAACCAACATAATTTATTTTCTAATCAACATTTGTTATATTACATGGATAAAATCCATGAAATCCAGTATCTGTAACTGCTTATTGAGGCAAAGAGTGTAAATTGTTTTCCTGGAAAGCAGTGTGGATTTCCACTTATTAATATCCCTTGAATAATTTTCAGACCAGATGTGTTATTGCAAACAAGTGGAGCACCTGAATCGCCAATACAAGGTATTCCTTTTGCATTTCTGCCAATAACACCAGCACAAAGTGTGTAAACAGATGTTGGATCTAAATGAAAGAAATGGTCTTTTGCATAAGATTCCTTACAAGTTTTTCTGCTTTGTAGTGGCATGTCGGCAATATTTAAATGTTTTGCTATGGCAAAATTCTGAGTATAAAAATTCCTAATATTCTTAAAGGTTGTTGTACTGCCGAATCCTACATGAAAAAGAGAAAATACTACTTCAGTGAAAGATAGCATTTGAAAGTAGGCTTCTTAACAAGCAAATATTATACGCAAATATTATCATCTTTACATGCCTATCAATCACATTAACTGAGGGCTTTTTCCTTGAAGAATATTTATGTACCCTAAACATTCTCTTTTACTTACTTATTTTAAGATATTACAAATCATTTTAACTCGATGTTTTCTAATTCTGGGAATGGCATTTCCTTATAGACTCATAAAAATATTTTCCCTCTTTAGATTTCATAATATAATGCTGTATAGAATAAAAAGCAAAGCTTTTATAGGTAAAGAGTTGCTTTTTTTAAAATACGTTTTCTATTCAATCTAGCGAAGTTTGTGTGGTAGCATTTGTTTTTCCTTGTGGTTGTAAGCTGGTTTTCTCCATTTGAGAATTGTTTAAGAAAAGGCACAAAGATTGTAGCAGCAGCAAAAACAAACCATCTGAAAAGGAAAATTTAAAGAATCCATTTTCCAAAACAGTCAGTGTGGAAAAAGTAGGGGAACAAGATAAAAAATCTGCAAGAATGAAACAAAGATGATTATCAAGCTGGAAAAAAAAGAGAGACAACAGCGACTCCAACACATGAAAAAAGGCAACACTTCTATTTTTTATGAGTGTTGGTATTGTTTAATTATAGCAAAATTCTTTAAACAAAAACAGAAAAAGAAATTCTACCAGGAGATACTTGTCTAAGGGTTTTTAAGGGGAAATCTTTGCATTTTGGCTTTTTTTATTTGGTACAAAAAGCAACTTTGCTGTAACTACCTTGCAAATATAAATAAATGTATTTATTGTTGCAATTAGTGCTATTATTAATAAAATATTAATAGTAATTTACTGGTGTTAGTGTTCATATAATGTTAATAATTAGGGCTTTTTTCAGACATAGCCATGTCCTTCCAGAGCTGGGTTTACACTGAGAAAAGTAGCTTCATTAACTTTCAACTGTCTACCTGTAAAAAAGAAATTGGACAATGGTATGTTAATAAGATTTCCATATATCTGCCCGTAGCAAATTACAATATTTTGCCAAGGGCTTTAAAGATACATATTCATCTTTTCAACACTTTACAATACTCTAATACGTGGGGGATCAACGTTAAGGTAAAGTATAAAATGCACCTTGATATTGATGCATTTTTCTATTTAGTGCTCATGATGTTGCGTTTTATATTGTGCCTCTTATTTGTAGCAGAAACAATGTTTTATACAATTCAAAGAATAGCTGTTTTCTCTGTCCATCTATTTTGTCTTAAATGTCATAGATTTAAATGTATGTCATTTTCTTGCCACTTGGTAATTCTTCTATTAAATGATGCAATTCCTTACTTACATAATAGGTATTGCAGCTTGCACATTGAAACAAACATTGAAAAAAGGCACCAAAGTATTTATTTAACTGAAGAAATAGATGGTATTGATAACAAAGTTTTAACTAAATTTATTAACTTCTCTTAACGCAAAAAATGGAAGATAGATGATATCAATCTAATTACCTCCAGTCTTACATTGACTATTATCAATTGCCATGTCGTAGTTTTGTTCCCAGGGAAAATAAATCATATTCTTCAATGTCAATTTCTTAGCTGATTTTAAAAGTGCTACATCATACATGTAAATGTTCCTTCCCTTTGTACCTTGGTAAAAAGGGTGTATATGTATACTTATAACGTTTTCAGTTGTCACTTTTCTTCTTTTGTATCTTGAATAATCCCTAATAACAATAATTGAAAAACGTGCGTGACAAATAAAGTCTTAGCATTGGAACTCTTGTTAAAAGAGAATAAAATTGGACGATGGGATATCAAAGCAAACATGCCTGCAGATAAATCTGAGTACTAGAAATTATTTGTGAATGAGGTGATCAAGATAAAAATAGCATTTATTATTGTTGAATAAAAGCCAAAAGCAAACAAAAAAAATACTTTTTTCATTTGAAACGTTCATTATTATCATGTTCGTTTACTAAAGAACAGAGTCCTCTTACAGTAAATGTAAGAGCTTTATCAGGTCGTGAGTCGTAAGCTTTTTTGAGCTACGTTTCGAGAGAAACTTTTCCCATCGTCAGGGTAAGGTGTTAGCCTGACGATGGGAGAAGTAAGATTTCAGATTTAATTCTGCATTTTTATTATTCATAGGTTTTGTGGGTTTATTTACATCTAACAATTAATTGTTAGTCTTTATTTTTATCTTCCAATAGGTGTAATTTTATTGTTATAAAAGAATATTTGGGTAGTGCACTTTTGCACGAAATTTTAATAGTGAGGAAAATGTAATTGTGTGAATAGTTTCGGTTTCGGCTTTTTTTGAACTTTTTTCTTTGGAAGATATGTTTTGTAACATGCATAGAAGACCACGCCGTTTCTTTGCAAGGACATGAATTTTTCGACTCGAGGAAAGAGAAGATATAATCATAGTATATTTAATATCAATCATATGATAGCAGAAAATAACACCTGGAAAATGGTTGTTTGTATTTAAATCGTTAGTTATATTCTAATTACCTCAGATAGTTTAAACAGATTACACGGATTCATCAATTTATTATGAGATCTTCGCTATGGCACGTTGGTCTTATTCAAAATCCGCAGCCCTGGTGTCCTTCCTAGGTTCTAGTTTGCTCCAGCTGTTGAAGTCTTAAGTCTTTCCCTCTTATGGCACTATCAAAGTAAATCATATTTATCAAGTAGAGTGTAGCAGCCGACACCATCTAGGGGGGCATGTCCTGAAGCTTTTCAGACTTCTCTCTCTTCCAGGGCGGTATCTCAGCAGCATCTTACAGTCTTGTTTCACTCTTGAGCTTGTCGATAAAGGTAACAGATGGGCTTCCTCTCCTTCTTTTTTCATATGAAAGCTCCCGCAGAACTAACTCGCTTACTCGCAGTTCAGTATGGCGTGTGCAATGGCCAACTAGTCTCACCCTTTAGTTTCTGACCTTTCAAAACGCTTGAGGTAAGTCTTTGATGGTCATATCAGCTTTTCATGCGACTCCTAGCGTCTCTCTCAGCATACGGGTATAAACGTTATCCAATGTCTTTTCCTGTTAAAGCGTTGTTGTCCAGGTCTTCGCTCCATAGAGAAGAACACGTTTCACATAAGTGAAGAAAACCCTGCACTTCAGATTTTGTTTAAGATCAGAGTCGCAAATATTCTTCTTCCCACTGAGTGCCTCAAGTGCTAGTGCCCTTTAGTGTTTAAATGATAGGGTCATTGCAGTTTTAGATATTATTTTGGTTTGCTTGGCATTGAGTTGGAAAACCTATTAGTCTGAATTTTTTCTCCACTAATGTTAAAAATATTGCGGCTTCTTCCTTGATGTTTGACGCTAGTGAAATGTAGTGAGTGAAGTAGAAGTCTGTAGCCCTTGCAGCCGATATTCTACAGCTTGCCCTTTTCTTAAAAGCAAAATCTAGTTTTTCTTCCCTCCCTCCGATAGCACACCTTAAAGCATAGTCAAGTGAAATAATGAAAAGAGAAGATACCAATGTGTCACGCCTAGTCATGTTTAACAAAGCTTAGCAAATCCTTTTTTTTTACATATCAATATTTTTTGTTGGTTTTTCGAACTCACAGTATTTATTTTCACACTCGACAGCGATTGAAAAATGAATTTCTTCGAAAGTAGTGTCCTTTACATTATCCTGTCATTCGATAGTAATTTCTCTCGCTTTTGATGCCTTTAGATCTATTCATATAAAACATGCATGTTCATTTATCATGCTGGTGTCATTGTTTTTGAAAGAAGAAAAATTCAAATACCTCGTTGGAGAAATCCCATAAAAACAGAGGGAAAAACAGTAGCTCTTTTACCATTTTAGAAGTTTTTTGTACTGGATAAAGCTGCAAAAAATCTCATGACAGAATAACTTTCTATTCACAAAAATTCGAACCAGACTCATTAAGTTTACTGAACATGATAAGAAGCAAAATATTTAATGTCAATTTAATGGAAATTCTCGAAAAACGGGAAAAGAAAGATGAAACCAATCCTATTCGAGACCAAAGTAGAGTGAAAAAAAACTGTCGATGGAGCAGACGGAAAACCAGTAAAAGAGCGACAACAATGTACTTGAATGAACTTATGACAAAAGGAAAAACCAGCCTAAGGGTATCATTTTGCACAAAGTGAAGAAGACGAGTATTATTTGTGATGAAATGATGGATCTTGAAAAGCTTGATTCATTTTCACATGGATATTTAGAAGAGTTTATGCACTTAAATGGGCTTTAGGTAAGGATGTCGTGCATCTGTCACCAAAATGGATCCCAAAGGATAACAAACAAACTTCACTTGTATCTTATCTATGCCAGACCAATGTAACTGAAATACGATTTTTCCCCATCGCAACTTTATGCGATGGATGAAATAGCCGTTTGAAAGGAAATGATTGATACCCAAACCGTTGGAAAATCAGAAAGCCAAACCACGTGTTGTTTCCAAATCCACGGACCACGAGAAAACACTGATCCCTGTATTAACATACTCAAACTGCAAATTGTTGCCAAACTAAAGCCCTTCATTGTTTTTAAAGGTTTAAAGGAAGAGGTTACTTAAATAAATGGGTTCTGGGGATTATGTCTTGTGACAACGTCGGAAAATGGCTTGCTAAATATACAATTGACACTTAAGTGAGTTCATAAACGTTCAGGAACATTCTTATTTTATCGGTTACTGCTAGCTTAAGATAGCCAAGCATGACAATTCAAAGAAAAACGTTCAAGACTGCTCTTATTTTATCAGTTACTGCTGGCTCAGGATAGCTACCCATGACACTTCAAAGAATCCATAAATAAAAAGCTACATTCAAATAAAATCCAGTACCTGTTGGTTGTGATAAATGTAAGTAAAGTACCAGAACTTTTATGACATCATCAAATAAAGATACAGTATTTAAGGAATACGTTGCATTATTCCATCAAGATGGCTCAGACTAAGACGAGACAACCACTTTAGTTTTGTTCACTGATAGAAATGTTGAGGGAAACGGAAATATTGAAGTTTGAAAATCTAAACTATTCAAAAAAACTCTTATGTTTGATGGTAGCCCTTTAGCTGTACGAATTAACCAAGATATTTATTGTTGTTTGTGTCACGTATAATATCTTACCAGTTTTTTTTACTCTACAAACAACAGAATTTGTTTGCGCATGAAAGGCACTGTTTTGATACCTTTCTACATTTCACAAATGTTCTGTCAAGATTTTTAAAACAAACATCCCAAAATAAGCACCCATCCTTGAGGTCCTGAAATTTATGGAGCACACTGGGCGCTTATTGGAATAAATGCACTATGTATACAAAAGACTGTCGTTCGCTACACATTCAAATTATGTTTGTATGTCCTCGTAAGGAAATATATTTAATTAGGGAACGTTAAAGGCATCTGAAGAGAATTGGTTTAATCTCCTAAAATCCAAAGGAAAAAAATCCATGGAGAAAAGATTGTAAAGTTAATATTTTAATTTTTTCATTCATATGGTTATGCTACTAGAAATAACAGAGGAGAAAACAAGTGAAAATTTAATACTGGAATTAAATTATTAGCAAAATTCAGCCTGAACAACGGCTTTCCGAAAGGTCTTCCGATAATTTTCTTTCTGTTGACAAAAATAATATCAGCCAAATTCTATACCTGTTGGATAGGGTCTTTGTACCTGGATTAGAGCCCCATTTGTTAACAGTGGTATCTCACGACAGAATGATATGTACGGCTTGCTGAACTGAAGTTTAATGTCAAAGGTAATCAGCCTTTGGTTTACTCATAAGTTCAAATTGGTCACAGGATTGTTTTTTTGAGCACCAAGTTAAATTTAATTGGGAGAAAAGCAAAATATATTGTCTTCATATGGATAAAAAGCAACGAAGCTTAAACACGAAATCATGTTTATCTCATTTTTGGATGTTTTCTGAAATGCAATAGGTAAAAGAGGGCACGATGTGTAGACTGTTGAAGAAGAGAGACAATCTCAATACCTGTACACTCTTTAAAGATATTAAGGGAAATCAATTTTAATATAGGAGATCCGAAAAAAATTCCTCAGGGATCTCAAGTACCTACCAATTTGAATGAGGCCGGGTCGATTTCGTATATTATAAACACAATGTGCTGCAGTAATTACCCAGTATTGATTGACGATGCATCCTGCACAGACTTTCCAAACTGGATTTTCTTTTCTGAAAATGAGTTTTACAATAAAGGTCCAGTCAGACGCCGTCCCGCGATATCCTCCAACAATTCTTTTAATTTTGTTTTGTGTGTATGTTTCTGTCCTAAAAGATACATATAATATAAAAGGAGCAGAAAGGTATTAACAGACGCTTTGCAGTGTAAGGTTCATGTTAGAAAACAAATGCAGATACCTTTTGTTCCTGAGACAATTTGTTAGGAGCTTAAAAAAACTTTTGTTTTCAAGTAACTTTGCATTCTCTGAAGGAGTAGTAAAATATAGAAATCTATGATTCGTTTTGTTTTTCTTTCATACTGAAATTCGAAAAAATTTTCCCTGTTAGTGGTACTCATACAAAAAGTACATTGACAAGAAAACGTGACATTTAAATACGTGAAATTTTAATTAAAAATCTCCAAGCACGTTAGTTACTCGAGTTCCATATTAAGATAAATCAAATGATGAATGGAATAAAACACACTTAAGAGTATTTGCTTGCTTTATCTGTTTTAAATTTGTTTAAATTTGATTGGCTCCTATTTGTAGTCAAGGCTAGCTATTCTAGTCCTTGCTCAAAAATATGACTTTGGGTGACTTTGGGTGCAGTGGCACATTTGGAAACTGTCCTGCTAATTTGATATTTTGAATTTAGTGGACAACTTTTTAAAGCAAATTTTAATTTCTTTCTATAAAAATGATATAATTAAAATTATACTTTATAATTTTAGGCTTATCGTCTCTATTATTGTTTATCATTTTTATGTATACTACAACTATATACGTAATAATTAGCTAATAAATATTGTCAATAGAAAAAGAATTCATTGTTTTGAGTTTTAGCAGACAGTTGTTAGAACAAAGGAAATTAAAAGTTCTCAAAGTCATTTAACTAAAAATTAAGATCATACAGGAATCCTGTCTACTTAAAAATTCAAATATCCTACAACCATCTGTAGGTCAAGGTAAATTACGATGGAATATTTAAATTTTTCTTCTATCTCAAAGTTTTAGATGTTGTTGAGAAAATGTTTTTTAAGCGTTCTTGAATTTTAAGTCTTATGTGGCCTCTGTAAATTACATTCTGACTCATTGACACTAACAGTTTTGGAATAGCGTGTGAACTTTGAAATAATTTTCCCAAGACGTATATATCTATGAATGCATGTATGTACAGGGATTTTGTTTATATAGAGTAATTTTTGCACAGCTGAAAAATTGGCATGAAAAGTTTATCAATAACATGCTACGTTTTGTAGTTATGCAACCTCATGTATATAACGATGCAGTCGATGTCTCATTTTTGTTATGTCTGATACCTAAGATATGCTGAAGCCATCATTAGGGTGGATAATAATGCATAATCTTGCAAAAACAGATGTTGGTTCATAAGCAGAGCAAGTGTGTATTGAAACATTTCTTCCTCGTTGTAGTTACAAAGTCAGACCTCATTCTCTTCCGTTGCTTGAATGCATATTGCTCTTCTGCAATTGGTCATCGCAATTATTTCTATGTTCGGTTTCAACGTAATAAATCTGATGAATTTCTGGTTTCTTTCAAACTGGCTAGAAAGGTTTGTAAAAGGGTGGTCTGTGATGCTAAATCTCACTATGTTGAACAAGTTTGAGAATATATCTATATTCAAAGACTTGGTAGTCGAGATTGCTGGAAGATTTACAATAGTGTCCTGAATTCTGACAAGTGAGGTATTTCTCCAATTTTTTATGGTTTTTGATTCCCTGTGTTCTCAAGAGAAAGGGCTGATCTTGATACTAGATTTTTTTTCTCTAAATAACACTGGTATTTCTTTGCCAGGGTTTATTTCGCAAACGGATCAGGTTTTGGACTTCATCGTCATAAATCCAAGTCGAGGTGCAAAGATTATTCATGGGCTTAATCAATCTAAAGCTCTTTGCCTTGATTTGCTTCGAATAGTTGTTATAAAAGAGAACTGTTCTGAGATATTTTCCTTTCTGTCACAACTTTTTAACTTTTGCCAATCGGAATATTGTATTCCGCTGGACCTATTTTCTCCCAGCAAGTATTGACCTATAAGTCTTCTTCCTGTTATTAGTAATGTATATGAACGACTTATCAAGACTGCACTGGTAAAATTCTTACAGAAACTGGGGTTCTTTGTTGACGTTCAGTATGTGTTTGGAACATCTTGTTACACTGGTGACATTTTGACTGTAATCACGGAAAGTACCTATAGGTTTGTGGATATATCTGGAAAAAAAAGAGCTACAGAGCTTGATGTCTACAGAGCATTTGATAAGGTGCAGCATGCTCGATTGCTTCATAGTCTTTCTGGTTACGGTATTCTTGATCCAACACTCTTCCTTCTTCACATCAATGATCTCCCTGGTAATTTGCTTCAGCTTATCATCATATATGCCAATAACACTACTCTGTACTATGGCTTGTATCATAAGGCAACTTTGTAGTAACAAGTCAAATTGCAGAAGATTTAGAATCTGTCCTCAGAGGATGGCAAGAAAGTAGATTTTTTTTTCTGTTGTTGTTCAATAGAAAGTTGAACTCTTATCCCTCTCTAACATTTAGGAAATATCATGTTGATGTTAAGTCTGGTGAAATTGCTTCCTCTCTATAGGAATTCATCAAAAAGGATACTTGGTTTAATATTTTCTCCAGATATTTCTTGAGGTTCTTACATTTAATCTATTGGCAAGCCTGCTTCTAAAGAGGTTAGGTTAATGTATCGTGCTGGAGATTACCTTAAACCTAAGGTCATCTTGTATCTCTATAAAGATACCATCCCCCTTTTCATGGAGTATTGTTGGTATACCTGGACAGATGCTCCGTCATCCCATGTTGATGCTCTTAATCGAGTTCAGAGGCGTATTTGAAACTTTATAGGTCAAAATCTCGCTGCTACTATTCAAATTTAGTCTTATCGCCGATACGTGACTTTATAAATAGATATTATCATGGGATTTGTTCTTTAGAGATTTTCCTGTTGGTACAATATCAGTTTCTTGTACTACGCATGATTGTTTCTTTGAACGTCTTCATCCACATGCAGTTGTTGTCTCTTGTTGTAAGAGATCTTTCTATGATATGGTATTTTTTTCTCGGACTACAAGATTGTGAAACTCTTTGGGTTCTGAGTTCATTTCTACATTAAATGGCTTAAATATTTGACGTTTAAGGCTAACTCTTATCTCTTGGCTGAATCCCTTCTATTTTCTTTCTTCCCGTTTTTTCTGTCATTTCTTCACATTTCCATATACCTAGTGGCATTATGCCATGTATGGTTCTTAACCACTAAAAAAATCATTTTTGACGCTTCATATTTATTTGGAATACAACTGAAAATACAGATACATTAAAAAAAATGGAATCCTCTACAATGTTTTCCACAAGGGCCCTTTAATTAACTTGAGATCAAATTCATTTTTTCATAGAGTTACTAAGACAGGTGTAATTTGCTTCAATGTGAAGCTTCTTTCCCTTTATATATTTCAAGAAATATACCGGCAACTTAAGAAGATCAGCTCTCACTTAAAGGCGGCCATTGTCAACTAACTCGCTTCAACTCTAATTTATTAATATTTCTTATCCTAGTTTTCCGATGACACTTACTGAAAAGAAAACCTTTTGAGGTTGGAAATTTTAGGTATTTTAAATAAAAGAGAGCCGGAGACAATTTCACCTAATGTCCTCAGTGGCAGATAAACCGTCGAGACTAAAAGTCATTTAATTTTCTATTTGATTTCTTATCTTAATAGTTTTTATAAAAGATAACGCCTCCTTTTATGGAATTTGAAATTTTTATTTCAGTTTATAAACCAAAACATTAATAATTATCATATACGTAGAAACAATCTAAAGAAAATTTGATAAATAGGGTAAATTTATTTGAAAATGCCCTGATATCTTTTTGATGACAATTTTTCTTCACAACTTCTTGGTATTTTCTTACTGAGAACTTAAATCAATCATCGAAAGGAGAAAAAACCTCTTGGTGTGTTTCTATTCATAGCTCGAAGACTCAAAAACATAAATTTTCTTTTCTCTTAGTCAAGAAAAGGTATTACTGTACCTTAAAAACTAAAACATAAACTTAATCAGGCTTTTTTCTTTTTCTGATTAGTGCGTTCCTAGCCTGTTTCGATTTATGTATTTCTTGTCTTTTCCCTTCCTTGTTCCACATTATTCATTATCCACATTTAACCTAGGAGATTTGGTATTTTTCTTTTCCTATTAGAAAAAAAGGGCGGAACGCATTTTACCTCCTTTTTTTGTTGTAATACAGCATCGTCAATTAAGGAGTTGCTAGACAACTCGAGTCATGTAGAGCATGGTAAAAATATGATTTTATTTGCCAATTTTATTTTCCAAAGAAATGTCTAAACCTGTTAAAACACAGCTAATTGTACTGGTATTTGAGCTTGTTTTGAAGGATATTTTTGGTCAATCCTCTGTTTATTTGTCGTAGCCGTTTTTGATTTAAGGATTTATTCCATATCAGTGTCGAGGGTCAATCGAAGTCGTTCAAAAATAAAATTTTGGTCCCATTTTACTTGCCATTCTCCCAGTAATGAAAAGTGTTTTTTTATTTGAAAGAGAAAAAAAATGCTTATTGTCATTTATGCATCTCAAGTATGATAAAAAAAAGATTTCAAAAAAGAGAAATGGAGAAGCAACAGCTGTCTAGATGGCTGACAATTCCAAATGTTGTACTGGATTTCGTCGTCCTACTTTTTTCAAATTTTTTGTTAATACTATACTTTCGAATGTTTAATTTTGCTATTATTGTCCCTCTCTTACCTTCTGGGGAAGATAAGTGGTCATTTGAAACCTTGCCACAATTGAATACTCCTGCTCCTCATACTCTTACTGCTGCTACTACTACTACTACTACTACTACTACTACTACTACTACTATCACTATTACTGCTAGTAATAGTGGAACGGCCTTACATGATATCTGAGCACATTTTCCAGCATTTGGAGGACAAGCAGCTTCTATCACAAAAACGAAGAGAGTGTAGAGGAGGTACCAAAGGAACTGAGAATCATCTATTGATAGATGAATTCATGCTAAAAAATGCCGGGGAAAATTGTAAAAATTTGTTAATAGCCTAAATAGATTTCAAAGAGGCCCTTGATATGGTCCTCATTCTTGGATGATACAGTGCTTGGAAATGATGGGCTCCTCTCAAGGTATCACAGCAATTGCCAAGAATAGCACGGAGGAGTACTATACTAAGTTGACGACAGCAGGTAAATTTCTGAGATCAAGATAGAGAGAGAATATTCCCAGACCACTTACATACTTCACTGCTGCTTCTTATGTCCCTTCCCAATAAGAACAGGCATGAATAAAAAGAATAAGGATACAATATTAGAAAGGATCAAAACACAAATTTTTACTTTACATGCATGATTTAAAGTAGTTTAGTCAGAATGGAGAGGAGATCATAACTGTTAAAGAATGAACAGAGATATTGGGATGGGATTTCAAATAAACACAGGTGGAGTTCTCAAAATCACGAAATGCAAAAAAAAATATAAGTATAAGTACGAGTACAAAAGGTGGAGACAATCAGATAGAAGAAGATATTAATAATAACAATGCGTATAAATATCTAGGTGTGCTATAATATAAAACATCAAACACCATTGACAGAGGATAATAATTAAAGGAGAATATATCAAAAGGATATGTGCAATCTTCAAATCAAAGCAGAGTGGAGGAAATGCAGAGAAAGGCATTAACCCACGGTCGGTATTAGTGTCAATTTATTCTTCTGGGCTAATAGGGTAAGCTTATGAAGCAAAAAATAGTCAGAGAAACAAGAAAATCAGGGATTATTTACAGCTTTCTGCATCTTAGAGTAGGTACAGCAGGATTACACCTGGAAAAAAGCGTCAAAGAAAGAATAGAGGGTGATTGCTGTACTTTAGGGCAGTACATCAAGTAAAACACCAAAAAATGTTAGAGAGTGCATGCTTAGCTAATATCGTAAAGGAGAGGAAAGACCCTAAGCAGTGAAAAAGGAACAAGAAAGAAAAATAGACCCGAATGGACAAAAAAGGAGCTCACAGGTCGATATCATAAGCATGTGGAAGGAAAACAAAATTAAGTCTCATGGAACTGGCTGAAGAGATAAAAGTAAAAGAAGAAAAAAAAAGGTTTAATACCAGTAGCATAGAACCAGACACTCCTCACTCAAATTAAAATCAAGTAGGCTAGAGACTTGCAATCAGAGCGATAAAACATCTAACCCTATTACCAATGAATGCACTACGTTAGCTCAAAAGGAGTATAAACAAAGACACGGTACACAACGAGGTAATCAAAGCGGTGCATTGCAAGCACCATACCATCATACATATTCAAGAATTGAACAGAAGTGGTATTAGCATGAGCCAAAAGCAGTCTTGGAGAACAAAAGCACTAACGTTCTGTGGGATTAATAGATCCAGACAGATTAAGCTAGACGACTTGACACTGTCAAAATAGAGAAGGAAAGAAAAAGGTCTTAAGGTTTATAATTATTGGCATAGCTGTACCTTATGACTCGAGAATATTGTAAAAAGAGAACGAAAACATTAGAAAATAAAACAAACAAACAACAACAAAATTAAAAAACACTGAAATACTGAAAGATGGAAGGAAAGAATCACCCCAATTGTGATGGTGGTGCACCTAGTGATATGCTTTCGAGACCACTTGAATATTTGAAAATGATGGCATGTAAGAAGCTCCATTGTATATTAATACAAAAAGTCGTGCTGCTGGAACCAGCCTATATGTTAAGAAAGGTGTTCGAAACTAAGATAATGATAATGACACTCAAATTAGACTCTCAAATAAACACAAGCTGTGAATTTAAATATATATTTATATATATATATATTGATATATAATGATAATAATAACAATAATAGTATTGATAGTACAACTCCTATTACTACTTCTAATGATAATAGTAATAATGATAACAATGTAGTAATGGAGAAAATTTAAGGGAAGGGTTTACATATCTCGAGATAGTCGAGCTTGATAAAATCAAAGAAAAATAAATTAAAGAAAGTTACAAAGAGATATAAGAACAGGAATTGGTTTATTCGTAGATTAAAGTTACAGCCACGAACACATGACCAGTAGCTGCCTTGAGGTACGAGGGTGGAATTCTTGATTGGAAAAGTAGAGAGTTAAAAGTTTAGACAGAGCAACAAGAAAAATGATGACAATAGATAGAGGGTTACATACTAAGATGGATGTGGACAAAATGTGTTTAAAGGGAGATGACAGAGGTAATGGATTCATCAGCTTAAAATACTGTGTTGGAGAAGAGAGATATAATTTGTGGTTCTGCGGAAAATTTGTGTGAAAATGCGTATTTGGAAGGTGTGTGAATCTGTAGGTATATATACGGAAGGTGGCATCAGTACAAATGAATTCAAGCGGCAGAAAGGTCACGAAATTAAGCAAAAATGAATGAAAAAAAAGATGCATGAACAGTTCATCAGAGAAATGCTGGAAAAGATTGGTAAGTACAAAACGTGGAATTGGTTGGTCAGAAATTATCTTAAAGTTGAAAAAGAAGCATCCTTGTCTGCTGCACAGAAACAGGCGATCAGAACAAATTACGTAAAACACCATATAAATGAGAGCATACTTTGTAGAATGTGTGGGAAAAGAGGAGAAAGCGTGTAATACATAATACGTCAATGTGAAAAATTTGCTCAAAAAGAATACAAAAGCCACCGTCATAGTGTAGGAAAAAGAATTTTTTAGGAGCTTTGTAAGAATTATGCCTAAAAAATATAAGAAACGATGGTATAAACCTAACCAAGAACGAACAACGGAGAATGGTAATGGAACATAAATATACAATATTACAATGTGAGAGAGGCAGGGAGGCCAGGCGTTGTTATAATTGATCAGAAAGGAATAAGTGGCATAAAGAAAAGTGGAGAACTGGAAAAATATCAAGACGTACGGAGGAAAATTGGAAGACTTTGGCAATTGAGAAAGGTGAAGTTGTTCCTCATGAAAAACGTGACTAAAGAATGTGAAAACTAAATGAAAAAAGTGAAGGTACCTAGCGATCTTGGAGCTATTCAAAAGGTTATCTTGTTAGAAACAGCTAGGATCCTGAGAAAGATGCCCTCTTAAAAAGTAAATTATTTCTTTAAATAATTCTTTTATCCAGACATAAAGTTTTGATTTTCTCTTGTCTTAGATCCCAGGGACTTGGCACAGAGTAAACAAAAATTAGGAACACTATTACTCCAATAAAGCTATTTCATCATCGCTAGCTTATTATCAGCCACTAAATAGAGAAGTGGGACTGCTGAAGCTTCTTTGGTGCTAGAGATATTTATTAACTTTATTTTACGTCAATTGGTGCAAAATTGGGTCTCCTTGAAGTAATGCATTTTGTTACTTCCACTTTCTTTAACAAATGCCATCGACCTACATCTTTTAAAGGAAAAATCAATAAGCAAAGGAGACGTCCTCCTTCAAACACGCAGAGTCCAAGGCAAAATTGTTTTAAAAGACATCATCATCATCAGCTACGGAAGGATCGTTATCGACCCGCCGCAGCCCCCTTACCAAATGTTCTTTAAGATGATCGGTCCAGAGCCAGTTTGTTCAAAAAAAGCACCGCGTTACCGATTTCTTCAATTCATCCCAAGACCTGGTTTTTAAGTCTTTCGCATCCTGGAGGTTCGTATACCATGCCCAGCACAGTTCTATCACACTGGTTGCCTCTTAAATTGTATCCAACAAAAGTAAGCGTCCTCTCAGTTAATATATCGAACAATCTTTCGGAACACCTAAATCTCTCCAGGACCTCTTCGTTAGTTACTTTGGTTGTCCAGATTTTCCATAAAACGCGGCGGTAACAGCGAAGTTCAACACTCATAATTTCTTTTTTGTCTGACTTTTTGGTCACCCAACATTTGGAGCTGTATGTAGCAATTGAGAAAACAAGAGAGTTAAGCTATCGTTTTTGTGATAAAAAAGATGTTTTGTTTTTTGAAATCTTAGTAAAAGATTCTGTGGAATTTTTCACTATTGCGATTCTGCGCTTGATTTCTACCTTATCATCATTGTTATCGGTGAAGATGGCACCAAAGTTAGTGAATTTTTTTGGTTTATCATTGTTTTGGTTTTTGGTTTATCATTATTCAAGATGTTTTCATCATCTTCTACCTTAACTCTTGCCTCTCATATAAATTTTAGAAATAAATTTTTAAGTTCCGTTTCTTTGGATTCAAGTAGAGTCCAGCATTTTCACTTTCACTTTTCACCCTGTCAACAAGATCTTGGAGTTCATGGTGTTGGCTATGAGAACCAAATCATCTGGATATCTCGGATTTGATACTTTGCTTCCTCCGATGGTGACACTACCATAGAAACCTTCAAGGGAATTCCTCATAATACTTTCAGAGTGGAAATTGCAAAAGTGAGGTGAAAGGATGAAGCCTTGACAGACTCCTCATTTAATTTTTAAGAAGTCTGCCATCTCACACGTTGTTCTTACTGATCTCAGCCTTTTTTTGTCATACATCTCTTTCAGTAGAAGGATGAAGTGTTGTGGGAATTCTATACCTTTCATGCTCTTCCAGAGAGTTTCGTGTGCAACAATATTAAACGTTTTTGTACAGTCAATGAAACATAAAAATAATTTTTTCCTATGTTCTCATTTTTCTCAATCACCATTTTCAAGTAAAGCCTATTCTTTGGCTATTTCCTCTTCCCGTTTCAAGAGCACTTTGGTGCCGTGGCTTACAAGAGCAATTGTCCTGTTGTTGTTACATTGTTGAGTGTCTTCCTTCTTGGGGATCGGCGAAGACACTGAGTTTACCCAATCTCCCGGCCACCAGTTTTCTTGTCAGGTCTTAATGATGAGATTATAGAAATTTTTTTCTGCATTTTACCCAGCGCCTTTTTTTTGGTTCCGCTGTAATCTCATCAGCTCCAGGGATCTTTCGGTTTTTCATTTCTCTGATATCTTTTTGTAATTCACTTAGCAAGGGCGGCGGTTCACTTTCATGATCCCTCTATGCAAGCGTCACGTTGAAAGCATTTTTCTTGGCATACAGTTGTTTGCAGTATTTTTTCCACCTTTGTATGACCTGGCTAACATCATGCAAGGCAGTACCTTCTGCAGACTTGACTTGTCCATCATAGGTTTAAAATTTTTAGGAAGGCTTTTAACTCCTTGGTAGAGATCTTTGGTGGAATTCGAGATGTGAGTTTCTTCAATCTTTTGGGATGGTTCTATTATGAATTTCTTGCAGTGTTTCCGAATTAGTCTCTGCATCTTTGGACTTTGATTTCTGAGTAGTACATCCTCAACAGGATTGTTAATACCCTTTGCTTTCATTTCTCTTTTCACCATATTTTCATTTAAAGCTCTTTTCAAAATCCAATATGTTATAACTCTCTTTTTCTTGCATATTTACTCTATTGCAGTGTTTAGAACCATTTCATTACCATTTCTCCACAACTCACAACTTGTTTAAGGTTCTCTCATCCTCATAGCTGAGCAGTATTGAGCTATGTTAACTCTATAGTCATCATTTAACGCCCTGTAGTTAAGTCTCAGTAGACTTTGATGACGTTCTAAGATACACTGGAAAATGAGTAGGAGATATATGTCAGCCGTAAGAAGTTGGTAATCATCTTTGAAATCATTTTTCAGTCTAGTTTTACTATTCCTTATGCTACTCTTACATTTTGGTAGAGCATGATGGAATCAATATGATTATGACTTTTCGGTCTTGTGACGTCCATGCGCAGAGATGTCTGGGATGATGCTGAAGGTTTGTGTTTGCAGTAATAGGTTGTTGACGTTGCAGAATTCTACACGATTCTCTCCACGTTTATTCTGTTCGCGTGATCGAACTTTCAACATGCAGGATTGGGTCTTCCCATTTTTCATGACCTTTGCATTCATGTCTCCGATGATGATTTTGATATGTCGATGTGGGACAGTATCAATGATCTCTTGGAAGATGCTGTAAAAATTCTCTATCTCTTCATTATTTGATCAGTTTTTGGGTGCTTAACATTGTATGAAAGTCACACTGTAGGGTTTTGCCTGAATTTTCTCTTTCAAAGTTTACCTTTCACAGGGCTGTACTCAATGAGAGGCGTGTATGTTTCTTTATCAAGGATAATTGCTACATCTTGACTGCTTTAAGAGACAGTGGTCATAATGTTCCAGCTCTTTACCTTTTATAAGTAAATATATATAGGTTGTGTTAACTGATGTTGTATCTCATATGTTTGTAAGAGTTTTTACGGTTATTACGTGAATGACTTAGCAAGCACTTGCAAATGTTAAAGGTGAGTGGTGTTTTCAAGAAATGACAGGCAACAATAGACAAAAGCATAAAGTTCACAAGTTGACCAGCTGGTTTTTTGGACGATGAAAAAAAAAACATGATGCAGAAATTAAAGAAAGCTAAGAAAAGACCGAGTACACGCAAAAGGAAAAAATATTTTTACCAACTCTACCTTTCAAAGACTGGCTGTATTCACAATTATTAGCTCCAGTTTAGCAGTACAAAAAGCTTGCCTCTGTAGTGTACAAAGAAATAAACCAGTTCAGACCTTTTTCATTTTCTGTATCAAAAAAGAAAAGTGTGAGTGGCGCAGGACTAAATACTACATCACCAAATACCAGGTAAATATCATTTTCATGGTTTGGTATTATCAAGAAATCAATAAAAGAACGTATTTCCAGTCATGTTTTCAAGTTTAAAACAAGTCAGTTGTATAAAGAGTGATTCGAAAGGAATCCAACTTCTGACGGAGAGCGACTACAATTTGGATATTAGTAGATTAAGGAACTGGAAAGTAAGCAAAAGCTGAAAGTGAGCCTGAACAAAATGTGTTTAACAAAGACACAAGACTTAGCTAAAGATGTTAACATTTTTAAATAGCACATAAAAATATGTATCCATTTCCAACATCTAATTGTATTTTGAATTCGAAATTCCACAATTGAAGCTACATTGGTTTATCGTCATGGAATTCTAACTAACATAAATATTGCTCCTATATAATTTGTTAAGAGATCATGAAAACAACCTACAATATTTTTACTCCTACAAGAGAAAAACTCGATCTTTTTGGTTAACACTCTTTTTCAGCTTTTTCCAATTTTGTTCTCATTTTGGGGCTTGCCTAATATTCTTATATTCTAGTTTGACAATTTCACAACTGTGGAATTAAAGTGGGGTTCTAATATTTCTTGATGCCTCTAGAACAATTTTTAGTAGTGATACGAAGGCATAAGGTCTTGGATTGTATATACTGTAGAGTGTAAATGCTTTTCTTGTTTGTAATGATTCTCTTGAACTCATTCAATTGCTTACAGAAGAAAAAAAGACTTTAAGGATCAGAAAAAAACTAGGTTAAAATGGCACTGGGCAAGGTAATACTTTTTTCGGACGAAATAAATAAATTGCACCATTGTAGGGTTTTCCTACAATTCTTCAGTGGTATCACAGCAATTTTCATTATTGTCACGGCATCAAAACATTTAATCAAACCCACAAGGGTTTTTAAAGAGGCATGTTATTTCTGGAACATCAAAAATTTTAAACGATTTAGTTTTTCCAAGAGTTTATGCACTGCCAGAAAATCTGGAAGACGTTTCAAAGAAGGGACAGCCAGTTTGATCTTTCGTGTTTACAAAGACAGTCGTACATCTCAGTAAGGAGCAGGACGTCATCAAAAAAGTATTTGAATGAGAAAAAGGAGGTAATCGTCGTCATCGTAGTCTGTAGATCGTTATCGACCTTTAGTGACCTCTCTGACCAGTTTTCGCCACTTCTCGCGATCCTGACATGCGTTGTTAAGTTCTTGCCAGTTCATATTCATTATTGATTTCACCCCATCTATCCATCTGCTCGGTGGTCTTCCTCGTCTCCTACTCCCTTCAATCTTTCCTTGCATGATTAATTTCTCCAAGTTGGAACCATCTCTTCTAGATATATGACCAAAATAAGATAATTTCCGTCGTTGAACTTCATTTGTAAGACTATCTGGATTTCCTATTGAGTTCAAAACAAATTCATTTGTCTTTTTCGCTGTCCATGGTATTCTAAGGAGACGCCGCCAGCACCATAACTCAAATGCACTAATTTTTTGAATGTCAGACACTTTTAGTGACCAGCTCTCACATCCATATAAGGTTATAGAAAACACCAACGATTTCATCAAACCAGTTTTTGTCACTGTAGATATACCGCGGTCTTTCCAGATCTTGGTCAGCGCTGTAACTGTTGATCTTGCCATAG
>RDPX01000033.1:3512532-3610042 GCA_003991215.1 Morbakka virulenta
AAAAATCTTAAAGATACTAAGTTGATGTCCAAGATTAACTCCAATCCTATTAATATTGTGGCCCATTAATCTCTATAAGTTATGATTAATGTGGTAAACCGAAGCAAGTTGATTACACTGAAAAATGCAACTTCAACTACTGGCATCTCTTTTTGATGCAAGGATCATTCCAAAGGATTAAAAGCCCTTTTGTGAAGAAAATATTAGGTTTTGAATAAGAATTTTCCTTTCAACTAGAAATCACCGTATAGTCTGTGTAGAGCGGGTCAAGAAAATTTTTTATTTCTTTCTTAAAAATCACAATCGGTATGAGTAGCATAAAAATGCCTATTCTAGAAAAGTTTCTAAAAAACCACCACAACAATTAAAATCTTTTAAACAAATAAGCAATCTTGATTTGGCTTACTTATCAGAACAGCTTTTTTCTGAAAACACACCAGTTCACCAAACACGAGGCAGGTTCAAGGAATAGAGTGAGAAGGTCACTTCTTTCTTGTCAGCTACTTTGGAATACCCTGTTTGTTAAGGGTGTTTCCCATGCGCAAGAGCTAAAAGTAGTTTTGTGAAAGGAGGAAGCATTTTATATTACTGTCTTCCATGAATATAATGACTCACATTTGTTCTGCTTCTCTGAAATTTTTATTTTCTTAACTTAAATCTGGAGGGTCAGGAAGATCTTCAGCAGATTCACAAAACCTAAACACCATGCGTAAGGAGCATTGTGTTCTACTGTTATCTTTAATCTCTTTTGCCCACTTTTTAATAAGTGCTGATGGTGATCTATCCAACCTCATTACCTCCTTTCAAAACACAAACAAGCCTGAAAAAGTTTCTTCGGTAGTGTTTCTTCAAAAGCTGTTTTTGAGTAGATAAAATTCTGGTTGGAAAGGACTCTTTCTTAACATAGTTAGTTCGTTACCGTCGAGCCAAACTCGTCTGAGTAGGAATTTAAGCAACAAAGTAGTTTTTCCACACCCTAATTTATCTATAATCACTCCTTTCATACTTCTCTTATTTAGTAACAGCAAGTGATTGAACTGCTTTGATAATACTTAATTCTGTGACAGATATTTCACTTCCATCTTTTTACATATAAATATTTAATATTTCAATCTCAAATGGAGAGAAACATGTATTGTGTGCAATGTAAATAAGCCGCAGACACAAGTAATATACAAAGTACTGTATTTAGAAATGGAAGAAGTATGAAAAGAGGGAAATGCTTTTGAAGGAGAGGAACGAAGAGTCGATTGGTCAAAAAAGCTGAGGGAGTTTCATATTAAACAAAACAATAAATTGACTCCCTTTTGACATGGATACTATTGTTTACCCTGCTCTTAGGGAAGACTACATAAATCCATAATTACGAAGACCATTGCTAAGCCGAGGCTTGGAATGGGAGCACCTTTTAAAAAACCACAAAACTAAAGAGCTGTCAGGGTATCCTTCAATTTCAGTCATCTGAGGTGCAAGGATTACCAAAAGCATTACATAAACCAGTAAACAGAAAATCCAGAAAACGAAGGGTTCGAGCAACTGGTATAGACGAAATATGGTTTGCAGATTTGGTAGACTTGGAAGCATTCTCGAAATTTAATCGTGCTGTAAAATACCTTTTAGCTGTAATTAATATATTTTCCAAATATGATTGGCTAGTACAACTAACAGATAAGACTGGGAAATCAGTTGCCACTTTATTAAAAAAGAAATTTAAAGAACGAAAACCAACCAAGTCGTGAGTAGATAAAAGAAAAGAGTTTTACAGTAAAACTGACTTTTATGCACTATATAAAAACTGAAGAAAAATCAGGTATGATAGAAAGATGGAGCAGAACGATGAAAAAAAAAATTCTTCTGCTCAGTCTACTAGAGTCTATAAAAATGTTCTTGATGATTTATTCAGTCACTATAATCATACAAGACGTTCGACTATTCCAATGACACCCGTAGAAGCAAGCAAGAGGATAAATGAAAACAGAGTATGGAGGTAGCTTTTCCCAGATCATTAAAAATTACAAACTTACAGAGGACAAAATGGGACCTTTTGAGAATTGAAAGAATTATTAAAAGGGGAAAGGCCAAATGGGAAAGGCTATCCTAATACATTTAATTCATAGGTTGACAATAATGACTTGATGAGAATATAAGAGTTGTTGTGTATGACACTGTAGGGTACATATGGTTTTGCTTAAGGGAATCAGTAGACAAGCAGACATCTCAAGCAGACAAGCAGGCAGCCAACAATCGAAGATCAAAACTAATAGGCGAAATCCGCCAACAGAAACATTTCTCCGCTGCCTTCTGCAAACCAGAATGAGAAAGGATAATGATTAAAAAAATCCAATGATAGAAAATGAAAGAATAAATGATAGAAATAATCCACACCACTATTGCTCCTTAGAACATCGAGTACATATCCGTATGCATCAGAGAAATGATGGTCACTTCTATTTAAAAACCACCAACCAGTGCATTCTTCAGCTATACATTCTTGAAGCATACAGGAGAAAGCACTGGACAGTGATCGAAGATTTCAACACCCATTGTACAATATGGGGAGACAACAAGACCGATGCAAATGGTAGCCTTGTGGAGCAGTGGATGACTGCAGCCAAAAAGTACCTTATTCATGGTCAGAAACTCCTAAAATGCTTTAACAGCTCTCGCTGGAGAAAAGGCTACAATCTTTATCTTTGTTTTATGGATAGTGCTATCTGACATCTATGTGAGAACGCTGTCCTAAACCCTTTCCAGCGATCTCAATATCATTTGATCGCTATAACTTTTAATACGGTGTTTAAACTATCACAGTATCCAATTGGAGTGATTATGCCAAACAACTTGATGAACTTCGCGACAACGTCGAATTTACGCCGGAGAACTACCAGGTTTTTGTGAACTCAGTCAAAGAAGCTGCTCTAGATCATATCCCAGGAGGTTGCAGAATTGAATATGTTGCTGGTCTAAACAAAAATGGATCGAAACTTCTCGTTGAATACGAGAAGATATTTGAGGAAGACCCTTTCTCAGAAAGGACCATAGAGCTTGAGGAAGCCCTCCTGAAATCAATTTCAGAGGAAAGTAGGCAAAACTGCCGAAATATCAACGATAGCACCAATATGACCAACAACAGTAAAAAAGCATGGATCACGATCAAACGCTTGAACGGCGATAATACACCATCACCAACAGTGACAGATGTGACGGCAAACCAAATTGGTAAACAATTAGTGGCTATTGGCAGAAGGCAACACAGACGTAGTCCAACCGGTCTGCACTTTAGCCAAGAAATGACTAAAACCTGTCCTTTACGTGCGGGTGAACCGTAGTCGGTTCTGGAGTCACTCAATTGGCTTTGTGTTGAGCATGGTAGACGTATGGCTTCAGGTAAACAATGGGGACTCTGAAGAACAGATCAGTATCCATGTGGAGCCATACAGACAATGGACCATCTGTTCCCTTGCAGCACGGCGCCAAACTGCACGCCTATCGACCTGGTGGAACCCACCGAAGCAACTCTAAATTAACCCTCCCACTGGANTGCTGGTCTAAACAAAAATGGATCGAAACTTCTCGTTGAATACGAGAAGATATTTGAGGAAGACCCTTTCTCAGAAAGGACCATAGAGTTTGAGGAAGCCCTCCTGAAATCAATTTCAGAGGAAAGTAGGCAAAACTGCCGAAATATCAACGATAGCACCAATATGACCAACAACAGTAAAAAAGCATGGATCACGATCAAACGCTTGAACGGCGATAATACACCATCACCAACAGTGACAGATGTGACGGCAAACCAAATTGTTAAACAATTAGTGGCTATTGGCAGAAGGCAACACAGATGATGTGAAATGACTAAAACCTGTCCTTTACGTGCGGGTGAACCGTAGTCGGTTCTGGAGTCACTCAATTGGCTTTGTGTTGAGCATGGTAGACGTATGGCTTCAGGTAAACAATGGGGACTCTGAAGAACAGATCAGTATCCATGTGGAGCCATACAGACAATGGACCATCTGTTCTCTTGCAGCACGGCGCCAAACTGCACGCCTATCGACCTGGTGGAACCCACCGAAGCAACTCTAAATTAACCCTCCCACTGGAGGGACGATGTCTTATCCTAGGAAAAGAATAAGAATGGGACAACCTGGATGGAATTTGAATAAGGCTTTAACAGAAGTTTGGTGTTACCTTGATGGAAACTGTTTAATTAAACCTAACTTTGCCAATAGGTTTATGCAAATGTGCACAAAATCGTAAAGCTTCAACCAACCAGCCTACCATAAATGGATTAATGGAGAGAAAACGTGTTCAAGTGCTCTTGACACTCTTTAGTGCCGTATATAACTAAAAAGAATCGTATAACATACTAAAAAGACTTGGGAACGACATTTTGTGTTGAAAAATCTCGCTAAAAATGTGAGCAGTGTTATAAGGAATCGATTAAGGATAGTCCTATATACTCTAGAAAGCATTCCAAAGTATAAGTATCACCACCTAGTTTTTTGTAACTATGAATTCCTTCACTTTCAAATGGTGTACTTGTGACATATCAAACAAAATATTAAAAGAGTCAGAACCAAGAAAACTGATTGATCCGAATGAATAACAAAAATAATTTTTGTTAGACTTTACTTTTCAAGAATGCTTTTTACAGCATTATATGGTTGCAAACAGTTTCTTTGTAAGGATTTTTACTATTTCTATACTTAATGGATTTTAAGGGAAAAAAATGAAACTTTATCAGTCCTAATTACGTTGATGAATTGGCATGAATTTGAATAACTAATTGTTCAGGTAACACTTTAAGAGACAGAGATTTGAGCCGAATCTGTTTGAAACGTTTTGTTGATCAGTTGCTTTTTAGATTTTTGTTCGTTTTCTTCAACTAATTCTTTCAACATATCTCAAGTTGTAGTAATTTCAAACTTCATTGGTAAAGAAAGCTAGACTTTTGTTTTTTTAAAAATGTTTTATTTCCCTACTAGGAAACAAAATTAAAAAATTACTACAAAGAACACTTTCCAGCTTGTCTCAAAAAATATCAGCACCTTCGTCGACACGACATCGACAATATTTGAGCCTTTTCACAAAGAAAGTCCTATTTCTGACTTTGTTGGCGTTAACAGTTGTTTCCATATGCTTCAAGTAAAGCCTTTTCATCAAATTAAGCAAATTTCAATAAGATATCAATATCGTGAATATCATAAAGTTATTGAAACATTTCCTTTCTTATGACCTTTTCGTTGTGCCTGTCAACTTCTTTTTGGTTGATTTTGGCCACTCTTAACATAAAACTACATTTTCGAAATGTAGATTAAAAGCCTAAAATTAAAATAACCTGGGATCGACGCTGGAGAATAGCGGGGACTGCGAATGAGAGGTGCAGAGGAGAGAGCAGGCAGGCTGGTGCGGTTGGCGTAAGATGACAGGTGTCCTTTGTGATAAGAACATGCCAAGTAAAGTTAAGGGAGCGATACATAAGACAGTGGTAAGACCAGGTATGATGTATGGGATGGAAACAGTTCCAGTGACGAAAAAGCAAGAAAAGAGGATGGAAGTGAACGAAATGAAGATGTTGCGGTTCCCCCTTGGGAAAACAAGGATGAATAGAGTTCGAAATGAGACAGCGCAGGACACACTGGGGGTGGCCAGACTAGGGGGTGACCAGACTGGGGGAGAAGTTGAGAAAGTCCAGGTTGAAGTGGTTTGGGCATGTAATGCGACGGAACGAAGAGTACGTGGGAAAACAGGTAATGGAAATGACACCCCCAGGGAAGAGGAAGCGTGGGAGACCGAAGAGACGGTTTTCTGATTCGGTGAATGATGACATGAGAGTGGTTGGAGCCTCCTCAGATGACACCACTGACAGACAGTGGAGAGCGTTAGTCCGCTGTGGCGACCCCTTAGGTAACAGCCGAAAGATGAACAAGAAGATTAAAAACCATCCACACAGTATCGGTCGATGACACTCATTATTGAACGAATGTTGGCAGTTGCTGCTGTGGGAGATATTAAAGGGTTCTGTACTGTTTGAACAATAAAGATTACTGAAATGCTTGATCACTATAAAAATCTCTGTCAAAGGAAATTTACTCTCATTAAAGAACTATGTATGAAAGGGGCAAAAGACCTAATTTAAAAGTCTTAAGGCAAAGGGTATTAGAAACAGAGGATGAAAAAAGGAAGCAGGCATCAACATTTCAAAAATAATTTCCTGATAGTTACTAAACGAGTTTAAATTTGTAGCTGAAGAAATCGAACAATCTAGAAATTACTTATGAAGATATTAAAATCAAACAGTACTCCAAGGTAGACTACCTGGGATGCATTCTTGATAACAACCTTTCTGGAGAGGCTATGGCTACAAAAGTTTTAGGCTTGATGAATAATAGGCTAAAATTTTTGCACAGGAAACAAAAGTTTCTAAGCGATCCTCTGCGTCGTTTGCTTTGCAATGCGTTAATCCAACCACATTTTGATTATGCGTGCATTGCTTGGTACCCAAACCTCAACAAGCGCATCACCAAAAAGATACAGTCGGCTCAAAACAAATGCATAAGAAACTCCTTGAGGCTTGGAAATCGAGACCATATTGGAGTTAAACAATTTCGGAAAATAAATTGGCTACCAACTAAAGAGAGACTTGAGCAATGCGCATATGCAAACATTTTCAAATTTTTCAAAAAAATGTCACCATCTTACACATCGGAAATTTACAGCCAACTCAACCATGCCAACTACACGCGAAACTCTAGCTGCAAACTTCAAATACCATACCGAAGTAGTAACGATGGCCAAAAAGCTCTATCATATCTGGGTCCCAAATTATGGAATAGGTTACCGTCGCACATTAACTTAAGTTCAAATACTAACTCTTTTAAGCACAACATAAAAAAATATTCTTTGAAAAGCTCCAGAAGAAAGAGAGCGATATCTACGTGTATCACTAAATATTCTATTTTCTTTACAGCACGGTTATTGATATTGTTTCCATTTGGTAACCATAGATTGTTATAGATATAGGGCTACTCAATGTCTGTCTCCTGTTACATGTTACATGTCCATTTACGTTACAAGGGGCCATAATGAAAATAAGGTCTTCATGATCTGTATTATGCTACCCCTGCCACCGTTTCTTTAGATTACCGTCCCGCCTATTTGTTTTGTTCTTTTTTGTTTCTGTTTACTCTTTTTTTAAACTATTTTGGATAACATGTATTGGGTTTTTAACATTTACCTTTGAACATTTGTATTTTTTTGTTAGTGGCAAATACAAACATACATACATATAGCTGATATAGAAAGTCATTAGTGGGGAGTCACAAAAGAGGAAAAGGCTTATTTTAGCACTTGACCAGATGGTATTCTGTTGAATATGTGCTGACAACATAATTTAAGGAAATAGCAGGTGTGCTATAGTTATTTTTATCCAGTGATGATTCATTACTTGAAATAGGATGTCAGATTTGGAATTTCTTTTAATTATTAACTAGTATTAGTTATTTAAAATAAGGACTAAAAAAAACCAACAAACACGTTCACGCATAATATTCTAGTGTTGTGGTATATATAGTTTATATACATATATGATATATATATATATATATATATTTGGAATTAAAATATGTTTACAAGTACATAACTGTCAGTTTCACGCTGACCCGATTGTCAAAAAATCAGCGTGAAACTGACAGTTGTGTACATTTAAACATATTTTAATTCCAAATATATATATATATATAACTTCGCTCTGCGAATCTTTGTATCGAGCACTACCTTAGGCATTATTCAATGAAGATATATATAATATTTATATAAATTAATAATAGCCGACCAACTTAGTACAGGAGATTTAAATTCACTAATTTATCATAAAAAGCAGATTTTTACCTCGGCATTCTGTTTTCCTGTACCTGTTGGGATGCAGCAGATAGAAGACCACACTGTAGTAAAATCCAAATTTTGTATTGAAAGCTAAGTTGAAAAACGTAGAAATACATTTCCGATCACCAAATGACTGTAAAAATGCAGTCTGCAACTATGTTTTAAGCTGTTAAGAAAGAAAAGCAAGGATATTAGTAAAGTGATGATAAACAATGTGTGTTTTTGCTGTCATAGCTATAGAAGTACCTTCACCTTGTTACTTGTGATGATTGTCTTTCTGGCCTCATTATTAGTTTGAAAGGAAATCAACCTACTTAAAAAAGGTAGCAACAAATTTAAACTTTGATTAGAAGAGCCTGCGTTTAAAGATGTTCTTTGAAACTTCCAACGAAAGTGTGTTTTTTATAAAAGTTTAGTTGTAAATAAGAGGATTGAAGTGATATTAAAATTTAGGTTAAAACAATGTTGTTAATTTAATTGCTAATTTTAACGATAAAGGTTTAAAATATTGGTGAAAACTTCCACTAGCAGTGAAAGCCAAAAACCATCATTTACGGAAAGCAAAGTTGCATTTTACATAGCTAAAAAAGCACATATAAAAGCAAGGAAAACCAAAGGATGACGGTGAAATGTCTTTTCTGCAAAAAGCAAATTATTTTTAACACTGTAGCAAACGGGCTAGAATCTTGTATAATTAAAAATATGTAATTAGTGAGAATAGAAGAAGACATTTTAAGTTTTTCAGTTCCTTCTAAGGGATTGAAAGAAAAAAGCATAAAAAACGTGCCTTAAAATTAATGTGTTCATCAACTCCACAATCTATTTGTTTTACTTCAAATGACTTGTTAAATCTTGGGAAAACATTTTACGACAAGAAAATTACCTCCATTAGCTTCACGGATTTTCTGTTCAAAGGCAGAAAGTAGAGAGCGTCTTTTTCATTAAAAGAAAAGTGTGGAAAACAAGAAGAGCTCTGTGGAATATTTTCCAAAATGTATTAATTACGTTTCCTATGTGTTTCATGCATGAAGCGATGTTTACTTACCTCTAACAACTGACATTCGGACTGTATCTATTGTACCACTGAAACAAATGTAAAATAATTACTTAAGAAAAGATGAAAATTCATCAGGAACCTTGTGATGAAAATCTGGTCTTTTTAACATGCCTGTACAAGGTAAAACACCAGAAATTTTACGATTAACTTAAAAGCTATACCCCTTTAAATTGTTTGTTTTGTATACCAGCTATATATGAAAAATGTGGGGATCGTAGCTTTGAGTGAGTATTGCAGCTGAACGTAGGTAAACTGCAAATTATAAAATGTTATTTCCTAAGTACACGTATAATTTTGGATTAAGTAGAGGTGAGCATGTTTCAGTAAGCCTTCATAGTCTCTATTGTATGACGATACATACTCCTCAGAAGCCTTCTTTTAGTAGATATATTTGTGGTAGTATCCCAGTCTTCTGGTGAATGTGCGCACTAGCCAGGCTATTTGAATTTTTCTATATACATGTATTACATTATATATATACTAACAGAAGAACTCGACGTTGCTCGTGTAAAAAGTGCAATTTAGTAGGCTAAAATGATCCTATCAAGATAATTGTAAGGTATTGCTCGATTAGAAATGTGATGGTAGACCATTTCAGTTCAAAGAAGTGCAACTACCTTGACACTTAGGATGTGGTATAGAAGTTATAGATAATTTATTGTATATTGGTAAACCTACGAATGAAAATGTTAGAACTTCAAAAAAAAATGCTATGGCAATACATTGGGAAAAAAAAAGATTACCCCCCAAAAATCAAATTATTCCCGGCGGGTGAAGTGGAACCCCTGGTCTTTCGTATGACAGGCCGAGATACTCACCACTACACTACCAAAGATTTGTACGGTCAAGGAGATTACTTTATAGTAAATAGACTTGCTTAATTTGAAAAATGTTTTAATATTGTTTTATTTTTGTTTTGGAATTTATTTATATTTTTATAAGTTATTTATAATCTTTAAATTTTTATCTTTTCAATTTTATTCAAATTTTTACTGAAGGCCTGCTTCACTTGAAAATGGGATTAGCTGCCCCCTAACACCCCAGAATATGACCTGCGAGGTCAACCTTTTATATCTCAGATCCTCTCCCGGATAAAGATAGACTCACACTCCAAATTTCAGCCTTCCTAGGCCCAGTAGTTTTCTCATAAATTTACTTCAAACAAACAAACAAACAGACATACTCATATATATATATATATATATATATATATATATATATATAGACACACTTATGGTCTTCATTATGTATTTAAAGGTGAATAGCATAACTATCATAAATCAGTAAATATTAAAAGCCGTATTTTTCATAAATTTACAGCCCAATCAACTTTTTAACTAAAATACATAAACAAAGGGGCGCGGCATATAATATATTGCGAGATAATTTGCTGTTTCCTTCAGTTCTAGTACAAGTTTTTCGGTTGTTATTATTATCATTACAAAAACTTATATAGGGTTTGAACCTCTGCCACTGTACACATTATTCACTCTGTCACTGTATTCAAAGTAAGTGTTATTAATGCTCCTTTTGTATTGAGAAAGGTGAAAATAGTAAAAATAGTAAGAAACGTAAAAGTGAAAAAGTCTAAAAAACAAAAAGCCAAACAGAAAGCAGAAATCCAGAAACAGGACTCATCCTTATATTTTAAAATGTTGTGACCTTGATAAAATTGAAAAAATGGTCCAAACTCTATGAAAAATGCAATAAATTAAAGTCAAAAATAACAAAATCTAAAATTGGACTGACAACAAACTTCTGAAAGCCATAGAATTGATGAATAGACCCCAACGGGAACAAAACAGTGATGATTGTAAAGTAGATAGAATTAAAACAGAAACTAAAAATGAGTCTTCAACTACTTAACAAACCACAACTAAACTAAATTTGAGACCTCTTTACTAAAAACTTAGTATTTCTAACTTTATTTAAATCGAATGGTAGTAAATTGTACAGACTACCATTGTAAAAAAGAATCCTTGTTTTTCAGTTTCTAATGTTACTGGAGGTAATTTGACCATTAAATTATTGTTACTTGTGTTCTTAATGTGATTTACACTTTAAAGTAATTATTAAATATGGCACAAACAAGTTCATTGTTAAGGCATTTTTTCACCCTTTGCTACCATAGGGTATTTGTTTTATTCGTTTTTCTAGTTTCTATGCCTTGTAATCGTGAACCTTGCGTATTAACGTAACTTGAATGCATCGGACCATTGTAAGTGAGCAAAAGTACAATTATTAAATAATAGACCTTGTATCGTGTTAAGGACGTTTGATAACATTTCGTTATGTCTAAGAGTCGCAGTCTTGAACTGGCATACTTTCAGCTACTATCGAAATCTTCCGACATTGTAGACATATAAGTACCTATGTATTATCTACAATAATACCGAGGTACTTATATTTTGTAACAAAGTCAAAGTAAAGAGCTCACGTTGGTAATGTCAAGCTTCTTTATTTTAATAGGAATGGGCGTAAAAGTGCAATCTTAAGTTGTACCATGAAATCCTAAATACAAATAGATAGTAAGGAAGCTATTAAAATGTATATAGGGTAAATTCATTATACTTACATTTGTAAAAAGGAAATTCTGAAGGCTTATTCAATCCAATATATGACTTTATTTTGTTACTCTTTCAGGTACGTTGATAATTCCGTTTTATTATAACCTATATTCCAAGGGTTTTGTAATATTTTAGTTGAACTCAATTTGTCTTTACTTAAAGAAGTTAATGAGTCTACCTTGCACAAATTTTCTTAAATATTGTATTATGGAGCAGGTGTTTTGATAGATAGTTTTGTATTTGTTATGTAATATGTAAAAAATGTGTCATTTTACAGCTACTCTACAGTGAAACTACTTTGCGTTAGATAAAAATCGTATTGCTATGTAGAAGCTGGATATTACTATATAGGTAGAGATTTGATGTAGGTGGTCATGTCAGTAGACTATCCTGTCGATCTCTTCCCATCGGGGCTAAATTCACAGCATGGGGCCACGGAGTACCGGAATATGAAATAAGGTTATAGATAAAAAAGTTACGTTTTGTATGCTATCACATATATAATTATATTTAATTTGGTCCACGAAACCCCACATGATTTGTGATTTCTTAATTGGAAGGCTTGGTTCAGTGGAGTGTATACTTCTACAAAGTACTTCCCAAGAATATCAAGCTGAAATTTGCTGAAATTTGAGAATGAATTGGGAATAAAAGGTGCGCTTATGTTTGCATATAAGGGCTCAAATCTATTCTTTAACTATTGTTTTTTATTAGTAGTAGACCAAAATCATGCTTTTTACTGCTTTGCTCTGCATAAAGTTTACTTATCTTGGTAGTTTGAGAACATCAGTTGGAAGATATGTGAATGAAGTAAAGAAACGAATCACTTTAGCGAAGGATGCATTGAGTAAAATGAGTTAATTTTCAAGAACAGGCAGCTGCAAGTAAAAACTAAAATTCGAGTCCTAGAATGTTATGTGTGTTTTTGTTTTGCTTTATGGGTGTGATGCTTGGACCATCAATGAAAGCATGAAGAAACGAACAAAAGCAGTGAAAAGGTGGTTCCTGTGAAGAATTCTAAGAATATCTAGGACTGACAAAGTGAGCAATGAAGTGGCATTAGAGAGAGAGCAGAAATGGAAAGAAAGTTGATGAAGGTAATTAGAAAAAGACAACTGCAGTTTCTGGGTCATGTAATGAGATGTGAAGAAATGGAAAACGTGGTGTTAACAGGGAAGATTGAAGGAAAGAAAAGTAGAGGAAGACAAAGACTGAAATTAATTACCAGCTTGAACAAGGATCTCCAATTCAAGAGGAGTGACTGTGAAATTTTAGCATTGACAAAAGAGAGAAAGAGATGGAAGACCATTATCTCCAACGTCCTGAAAGGATAAGAAACTCAGAAGAAGAAGAAGAAGAAGAAGAAGAAGCTCTGCATAATTATGGGTGAATTCAATGTTAAGGTTTGCTATAAAAAAAATCACCTTTGGTAAATGAAACTTCCTTTACAACTTTTTCCCTGAGGGTGAAAAGAAGGAAATCTTTTTTTGACTTAGTTGAGCATGAAATTGGGCTAAAATCTGAAATTTTTAGAGTTATTAAGGGTAAAAAGTTAGGGTATTCGTATAGGAAAAGTGCATGATGCTGGAAGAATCACCGTTGATGTCGTTTCAGTGTGAAAGTCTTAACCCTGTTAGTACTGGGAAGACAACTCTATTCTATTTTCATTGATAAAAAAAGTAAAGGTATCGCATTAATAATCAAATAAATCATTTATAATCAACCTTTCTTTTTAACTGGAAAATAATTTAGTGTAAAAAAATTATTCCTCAATTAAATTCACTGGGGCATTTATTTATGAACACTGGTTACAAATTTTAAGAAACCATTTTGTGGTAAGTGTGTAATTAGAGAAAAAGAAGCAAATTTATGAAATGAGATCCCTGTGGTTGATGCTAATCAGCGAGTGTCTTTATATCTGGTTTTATAGATGTCAATGGCCGCCCAAGATCATTCTTTTTACAATCTTACGGCTATTGTGAACTTTTAAAAACAGTTGGGAAAAACAACTAAATTCCGATTCAGCGAGATAAGATGTTGGAAAAGCAGTAACGTATAGTTGTGCTTTATCCCAGAGTAATGGGTAACCTGTAACATCATTTGTTTATTATATATTATACTTCCCACTTTTTAATTTGAGATGCTTTGCAAGAATATGTCTGCATCTCCACCATTAACTTCGAAAGGAACTGAAACCAAGTAATTACACCGACTGACAGGTCTTCACACATATTTTTTAAATATTAACCATATCATGCACGATCGTCATCGGGCATCGCTACTTACAGAGGTCAAACAAGGAAACTGTTCAAATTCATGACACTTGATGTTACTTTTATACAACTGAAGTTTCCTCAGAAAAGCAGCAATAGCACTTTTGGTACATATCAGACCCGCATCATTGCCTTGGTGCTGTTTATAAGTTAAATCAATTTCTTAAATACAGTTAAACATCATTATAGCGTATGTGCGAAATTGTGTACACAAGCATTTAGCGAACCAATGTAAAAGAAAGGATGTTTTTCTTTATGTAACATGTCCATAAAATGTTTTTTAATGTGTACTCGGATATTGCGCATATAATATTGTTTCTCAGTTTCCATTGTCTATCTCACAATGACTTTTTTGTCGGTTATGAATACTTTATTTTGATGTCTGACGGTATTTCATAATCGACCCCTCTTTTCTGCCGCTTTTCATTTGACAGCAGAAAAGAGGGCCCGAACAAGCCAATCATGAATTTTCAATTTTCAATCAAGTATTACTTTTACTCTGTTGGAGTGCAATCAGTGTTGTGTTCTGCGAAATGTCTAAGAAGCGCATTGCGCTCTCTATGGATGAAAAATATAAATTTAAAAGGGAGCACGAGAGCAGCAAGAAACAGAATACAATATGAAAAACCAACTTATCGAGAACCATAAGCAGGGGAAGCGGATAATTATCGATGCCGCACAACAGCCATTTACCAAAAAAGACAGTGGTTTCTAACTAGCCATCCCTCGATGAGACACAGATAAAATGGTTTAAAGAGGCGCCCGACGCAAAAGTCGAGGTGAGTGACTAGTTTCTTCTAGAAAAGAGAAATAAGTTTGGCAGTACATTTAGACAGAGGAACATACAAGAATATAGTAGTTTTAAATGTGTGACTATGGGATACATTGGACGTTGGATAGGTTGTCATGGTAACCTTCGGAAAGAGTTAGCAGCAGACATCGCACCTGTTCACCCAAATTCAGAAAACCTGAAAGAGTGGAAAACGACCATTGAACTAAACTGTTGGAATTGTATAAGACATTTCTATTTCCGACGAGACTAAATTCTTTTGGACTTTAACACCAGATAAGTCACTTAATTTGAAAAGAGAGAAAGGTTATGGCAGCAAAAAGTCAAAAGAAAGAATTGCCGCACGGTGATCCACATCAGTGGCAGGGGAAAAGCTTTAGTTACTTGTGTTAGGAAAGCCAGTAAATGCACAAACATTCATGAAAGCAAAGAAGTTACTAGTAATCCCCCGGTTCAAAGGAATTCTTGTTTATTATTCTTTTATTTTCCCAGTCAAAGGTGTAACCTTGTATCCAGCAGTGTTCGGCTATTTCATTATTCTTGGTGTCACCTTTCTGAACAGCTCTCTTGTGTTCTTTTTCTCTTTGATTCAAGGAACGCTTTGATTCACCAATGTAGGTGGCAGGACAGTCCTTACATTNCCACATCAGTGGCAGGGGAAAAGCTTTAGTTACTTGTGTTAGGAAAGCCAGTAAATGCACAAACATTCATGAAAGCAAAGAAGTTACTAGTAATCCCCCGGTTCAAAGGAATTCTTGTTTATTATTCTTTTATTTTCCCAGTCAAAGGTGTAACCTTGTATCCAGCAGTGTTCGGCTATTTCATTATTCTTGGTGTCACCTTTCTGAACAGCTCTCTTGTGTTCTTTTTCTCTTTGATTCAAGGAACGCTTTGATTCACCAATGTAGGTGGCAGGACAGTCCTTACATTGTAGTCTGTAAACTATGTTGTTCCTCTCTTCAAGTGGGACCGGATACTTTGGTTTTGAGAGGATCTTCCTTAAGGTGGATGCAGTGAAGAAGAGGCATTGAACGTTGTGTTGTTGGAGAGTTCGTCTTAGGTGGTCACTGGTATTCTTCATGTAAACCAGACTTATACGTTTCAGAGGTTCTTTATCTTCATGATCAGGTCCAGTGGTTTTATGTAAGGCTCTCTGGACATCCTTAGCGTGGTATCTATTGGATAAGAGAACCCTGTGAAGGTGTCTTTCTTCTTTTCTGAGGTCATATGGCTTAAAAATAATGCTTCTTGCTCTTCCAAACAGATGATGACACTATTACGAGCTACGACTGGATTGTGTGATACATTATTGAGGTACTGGTCCATGTGGGCTGGCTTCCTGTAGATGGAAATGAAAATGCTGCAATCTGCTTGACTCTTTTCTAAGACATGCAGGAAGGGTATTTCTCTTTCTTCTTCTTTCTTCATGGTAAATGTGATATTTGAATGTAGGCTGTTGATGTCTTCAAAGAAACTTTGTGGGTAATCCTTTTTGATGATTGTAAATACATCATCAGCTGGTCCTTGGTCTGCTGTTGATAATGCTGTGGCTTCAAATGGTTGCATGAATATTTCAGCAATAACCGAAGATGTAGTGGGTCTCATGGGTACACCGTTGGTGTGCGTGTAGATGTCATTGTTAAAGAGGAAGTAATTGTTTTTGAGGAGTACTCGTAGTAGATTCAGGATATATGAAGGTTTCAGTGTAGTTCTTGATGGCAATGAATCATCATGTTCAAGAAGGTCCCCTTAATTCGTGAGGTGTCGTCAATGGGGATGCTTAAAAATAATGATGTGACATCAAAAGAGACCACGATTTCATCTTCTTGGATACTATGGTGTGTAATGAAGGCGGAAAAAGCAGTGATATTGTCACAGTGGTGTGGATTCAGTTTTTGTGTAGAGACACAGAGGGTCAGCTATGTAACGGGAAAGTGAATGCAGGAACTTCCAGAGTAAGCGACGATTGAACGTATTGGAACATTAGGTTTATGTACTTTTGGTAATACAAAGAACCGAGGTAAAGGCGAGTCTTTGGGTTTTAATCTGTGGCAGAGGCAGTTATCCAGAAGATGGTTTTTCTTTAACATAATTAGTGCTTTGCTGACGTGGGTCTTGACTTAGTTCATTGGGTTGCGCATAATCATGGTATATGCTCCATTTTTGATATGTTCCTGGCACGTCTGGATGTATTCAACTTTGTTGAGGATGACAGTTACACTCCCTTTGTCAGCTGGTAGGACGGAGATCGAATCATCGTTCTTTGGGGTTTTGATGGCATATCGTTCCCTTTTGGTGATGTTGTCAATGGGTGCTTTGGAGGATGGAAGGGTAAGGCTTGTTTTTGCTCTAATTGTGTCTGCCTTTTACTGCTGTTTCCACCATCGATACAATCTCCTTTGACGAATTCATTTAAATCATAGAATAGTTTGCTACTTGCTGCAGGTATTCAAAAAGCTGAGTGTTTTCTTTCAAGCAGACTAAGTACCGAGCACTACCAGGAATTAATCTCATTCGTGGATAACAGTCACATACAAAGATTACACTCTACCAGGAAAAGACACCAAAAGAGTTCGATAACCTGAAATGAAAGTTATCAGCAGTACCTAAACCCACAGACAAGTCTAATTGGATTGTTAACCTGTCCAGTTGGACACTGTCATTAACAGAGAAATCACTTCTTATGAAAGGTTTAAACTTTTCTGTTACCCCCAAAATCATCCCTGCAACATCACCAAAAGATAGGCGTAAGGTAATCTCAAGCGTGTAACATAGAACCAGCCTTCTGATAGATTGAATATTGGAATATAAGATTACCAAAAAAATCTGAAGAAAATGACAAAAGAAGTAGCCTCATATATAAGATTCCTTATGAGGAGAGGCAATCTCACCAGGGTTAAGATCAGAATCACTATCCATGAATAATTGCGGAAGATATGTACTCAGGTGTTTACGGAAAGACAGTAATTACATTTTAGCTTGATTGGAAGAAATCATCTACTTTCTTTCCCAACTCCTAACATCCAAAAGATCAGACTGCAAATTTTCTTTACGTTTAATATTTTAATCCATACCAGAGTACATAGTAGTGTCATTTGCATAGATATTGATGAACTGAAGTAAGTTAACAGGAAGATCATTCATGTAAAGAAGAAAGAGAGTTGGGCAAAGGATAGAACCTTGAGGATAGAACGCCATCTACTCATCAGATGTAATTCCATCCAGTGAGACACACATTTTATGATTTTAAAGAAAGGAATAAATAATACGTAAAAGCCTTCTAAAAATACCATTACCACAACCCTTTTGAAGAAAGCCAGCTGGCCACACCTTATCAAATGCCTCATTAATTTCAAAGCCTATAGCTCGTCCTTCACCGGACTGATCAAAAAATCTATAAATACGTTTAGTGCATACATTCAAAAGGTCATCAGTGAAGCAAGATAAAGACTGTTAGGCCTATATTTGGCAGCACTACATAGGTCACATGCATTCTTGAAGAAAGGAATAGTATTAAAAACGTTCCTGGAAAACTCGTCAGTTTCATCACGTTGAAACCGAGTATAGAAATGGTGGTGATGAGCAATGGAAAAAGAACAATGAACACTATACCATGGGAACAACGAGGTTTAAATTTGTAACTACGACTGGGTACAAATGTTTCAAGACCAACCTGAAATCATTCTTTGAATTTATTTGCAGCATCAGAAACTGAGTGGCTCAAGACTTGATCCAAAGGAATATTACCAAAAATTAACAAGGAATAGAAGTGAAGAAAGATTTAAAATAGAAGGTTCTTTTAACTCTGAATAAAAAAATCAACAAGCTGCAAAAGATCATAGGCAAGTGTAAAGCTGTACGTAACCTCTCTAGGCCTGTCAGTCATATAAAAATAAATCAACAAGGTTATGTGATAAGCATTGAAGTTACTAAAGACATAAATGTTAGCAGCGTCATGATTTTTCAGGGCGCTATCAATATTATCTGATACTGTTTAAAATAACTAACCAAAAGCTAAAAGAGGGAGATTAAAACAAGAAAGATAGGTGATAAGTGACTTTAAGAAGAGGAAATATAAAGTACATGAATATGTTGTCTTTAGATTCACCTTATTGTACTTTAACAGGTGGATAGAAGAATCGGTCTACACAATTGTGGTAGCTTGCCTTACAAAGGGCAAAAATAGGATGAGAGTAAAAAGAAAGGAAAAAAATTAGAACAAATTCTTTTGTAAAGGAAAAAGTTATTTTTTGTGCTATTTTTTGAGAATGACAGGTTAGTCCTAAAATTAAAGATTATTTTCATCCTCTTACCATTGAAGACAGATCTGGTGCTGGAGACCATTGATTTTATTGACATGGTGGTAAAAAACTGAAAGCAGAAATAGATGTCTGAAACCATTACCTAGACGCAGACCATCAGCAAGCCAACTAACTAAGCTCTATGATGATGATAGTAGCATTAAGAAGAGCAAATGCAGGTATACCTCAATAAACATTGGCCTCATAACATAGGAGTGGTGATGAGGCGATGTTTCTACTGATGTTTTATAGAGACACCATACCTAGGAAGGTTCCCAACTCAAACAGGAAAAACCGTCCTAGTCACGAGACAGGCTCAATCCTGCCCGACACCAAGCTAGTATTTCAAGGATTCTGTGTTGGTTGTTATTTTTGTTAATTTTGTTTATTTATTTGAATTTCATTTATTTTTTACTTTCTTTAGTTGTTTCTCTAGTTGATATTGGGATTCACCCTTTGCTTGTTATTGGCTGCTTCCTACTATCTACTTAGTCCCTATCCCCAAACACAAACACTAACCTAAAATATATTTGTCTATCCTTTTTAAGCATCTGTAGGATAAGATTGAAAACGTTTTAAACTCTTCAATAACACTGGTAAACAAAGAAAAATAATTTTTCTCTGGCATGGAATTTAAGAGCAGTTTTAGACTAATATGAAGGTGCTGAATTCAAATCTGATCATAGATTTTCTCCAACACGTCGAGTTTTTGTACTATACATATTTATATTTTTTCATTGAATTTAAGAGCAGTTTTAGACTAATATGAAGGTGCTGAATTCAAATCTGATCATAGATTTTCTCCAACACGTCGAGTTTTTGTACTATACATATTTATATTTTTTCATGAAATTTTAATAAAGTAATATCCTATCAAATAGTGCAGCAAAAAGAGCTGGATTATATGATTCATTTTGGTAAATTTACTTTTCATTTAGTCTCCTACTAAAGTGAAGAAAACTTTTGTTTTCCCAGAACATGCATAACATAACCATTTTTTATGATACGAAAGTAAACAAACAGATTTCAACTTACACAACACTCGTTTGCAGGTAGTTTTTTTTAATTAATTTTATCACTAAATTTAGTTATTTATTGTTATTATTCTGCTGGGTGTTTTCTGAAACAATACCAAGGGTGTGGGAGGTTGGATAAATATTCAAGCAACAACTCAGGTAGCTAACAAATTTTTTCTTGTCTACAGGATGTGTTACTGACCTAACAATGGCTCTACAGTACATCTCACAGAAGACAGTGCTCAAGTGATCCAAATATATTTTGCTATATCTGTGCGAGCTTTACTTTGAAGAATCAGAGGCGCAACATTACTGACTTTGTTAAGAGTGTGTATTTGGCTTACCTTAAAGTGTTACTTGGAGACCAAGACAAGCATTGGGCTTCTCACAAAGTGTGCAAAACCTGTGTTGAGACCTTGAGATCATGGTCTCAAGGAAAGAATGCAAAACTCAAGCTTAGTGTGTCTATGGTTTGGAGAGAAACAAGCAATCATTTCAATAAGAAAAACGAGCAATATTTGCAGTACCCAAGTTTCCCTTCAGCTATTCGACCAATTGCCCATAGTGAAGAAATACCTGTACCAATATTTACTGAGCTTCCAAAAATTGATGACACAGATCTCTGCTCACCTTCTTCTAGTGATGAAGAAGACAATACAGATATTTTTCAACCCTTTGATGAAGATAGTGACAAACCAGTTCTGTTTACTCAGCAGGCTTTGAATGATTTGGTTAGAGATCTTTATCTACCAAAAGAGTCTGCTGAACTGGTGGCTTCAAGACTGCAAGAGAATCGAATGTTGAAACCCGGCACAAGTGTCTCATTTTATCGCAACAGGGAAGCAGAACTGCGAAAGTACTTCCATTCAGATGACCAGCTTGTCTATTGTACTGATGTAGAGGGGTTACTTCTCTTTATGGGACTTCCAGCTTATGATTCAAGGGTTTGGAGGCTTTTTATTGACAGTTCCAAAAGAAGTTTGAAATGTGTTCTGTTACGCAATGGAAATACGTATGGCTCGGTACCAATAGGTAATTCTGTAAAACTTAAAGAAGAATATAACAACATCAAGATTGTTTTAGAGAGGGTGCAATATTATGTTTATGGGTGTGTAATTTGTGGGTAATTTGAAAATGGTTAACTTCCTTTTAGGTCAGCAAGGAAGGTACACAAAATATCCCTGTTTCCTGTGTTACTGGGACAGTAGAACTACAGCAGAGCACTGGGTGAAGAATGACTGGTCTCAGCGACAGTTTGGCATCTGGCAATAAGAAAGTCATCAATGATTCTCTAGTGGATAGGAAGAACATTGACTTTCCTCCCTTGCATATAAAACTTGGATTAATAGAACAGTTCGTTAAAGCTCTTGATCACTGTGGTGAATGTTTTAGCTATATATGTTCAACTTTTCCTGATCTTAGGAAAGAGAAAAAGAGGCTGATATATTTGATGGACCCCAAATTAGAACACTTATGAGAGATCCAAACTTTATCACAATCATGAATGAGACAGAAGGAAGAGCTTGGAACGCATTTTGCAATGTGGTGAAGAATTTTCTAGGAAATACGAAAGCAGACAACTATGAAGAGATTGTGGAAGAACTACTAATGAGCCTGCGAGATCTGTGTTCCATATATATATATATAAATGTAATTTTATATTTTATATTTTCTTCTGTCATTCTATTTGGATTGCTGTACATCGACTTAGTAATATTAGTTATTCCTTGATTATTAATATACAAAAAGTAGTACAAAAAATCACGTTTTTATTATGAAACCTTCGATATAGCTATAGGTTGATGAGTAATTTTCATCAAAAATTGGAAAATTGCATAGCTTAAAATCCTGATGTGATAGACAAACACTGAGTTCATATTCGTAACCAGCAGCCCATATTTAGTTAAAATTCGTTTAAAAACCTTTTGCCAGAAAAATCGTGACTAGTGTAATTTTTTTTGGTAAAAATATCTCACTGGGAAGCTTTTACTACATGTTCCTACCATGTTAGACCATAAAGTTTTATTTTCTAATATGATAAATTGATTACATGTAGAAAATAGATACAGTTCAAATTAACAACTATTGACCTGTAGAACAGATAAAATTGAAGGGATCTTTTATGTTTACTCATGGAAGTAGGTAGTATTCACCTGAAAAGAAAAGAAATGAAACAGATAACTTGTCCCATTACACACTTTATCTGCTTGGCTATGCATAACAGATGTGTAAAAAATATTGAAAAATTTATCAGCTTTAGACCACATCTATAATTTGGTTTACTTTTTTGAAGTAGAGAAGTAAAGAGATCTGCAGAAAAACTGTTCAGGTAATTATATTAAAAAGATTTGTATTATAATCTATTCCTTGTATTTATTATTCGTAACAAAGTTATTAATTCAATGTAATTTTTCAGTACATTTGTTTGATTGAACCCCCACTATTCTGGACATAAAGGTTCGTATTTCATTTTTTGTGTTACTTTGCTACCGATAAAAAATTGTCAGCTGGGGGTCTTGAGCTAACAGCACTAAATGTTAAGTTCTTTATAGTAATGACCAGCGGAATCATTTATTGGAAGGTTCAGTCCTGTTACAGTTCTTTGACAAAACTCAGTTCGAGACAGAAAAGATACCTTTTTGTTTGACTCTTAATTAGCATCATCAGTAAGCTGAGAAAGCATTGGGGTGAAAAATAGAAAAACAAAGAAAATTTATCAAGAACAAACTTTCTAAATTTGGAAGAATTTTATGTATTAAAATAGTCGGGAGGTTCTAGTCTGATTGCTTTCTTACTTAAAAGTATTTTTTGTTTTGGGTATATTTATGTATTTACATATAACGCCAATCATACTCAAATGTTCGCAATATTTACCATGTTCTGTCTTTCAATAGTGTAAAAACACCTGCAAATAGTTTTATGCTAATGTATTGAAATTCTGAGTTGTACTTTAAAACTTAAATAACTTTGTGGCTCTTGGTTTGATAAAAGTCAGAGAAGCTTTATGTCAAAAATCAACACACAAGTCCCTAAATAAACTTCCTTGGAATAGTTCTTATCAAATTCATTTTCGAGAATATTTCAATTCAATCTTATTTTATGGAATAAAAGAAATTATGCTGGTTTAAATTCAGAAATAGTACTAGGCAATATGAGTGGAATACCATTTGGGTTATTACATTGTGCTCGTTCTTTTTGTGGCATCAAGATAGTAGCTTGTAGCTTATCATGTCAACAATTATGATAGTTTTTTAGCAAAATTATCTTTGGTGTCCGTAATACTAAAGAAATGTTCAGAACATGAAAGCGTTTCTCGCCAAGTAGAAGTAGATTGGATGTTTTTTGCCTGGATGTAATTTTGATTTAATTAGGAGTATAGATAACAAGAGCCTTATTCAGCGGCCACTCATGTCTTTCTTAAATATGTGGCTCCTTTCGCCCTCTTCTATTCCTCTTCCCAACTTCTGTTACCGATGCTTGTTTGTTCAGGGTTCCTTCCTTTCTTTACAGGACTAAACCTACTAAGCCTTGCCTCTCTCAATTTTTCAATTTTTGTATTACCTGTCTCTAAGTAGTAAAACGTGGTGTATTCTTCTTAGCGTTCGCACTTCAGCTGCCTCAAGATATTTTCTATCTGCTTCATCTTCAGCTGTACTGGCGTCCTCTTGTATCCAACAATTCTGCTCCCATCGGTCTCATTTTTCCATCCTTTCTTGGACCTTTTCTTTCCAGCCTCTCTGTTTTGACCGATCCGAACCAAAGTAGCAAAACCTTTCAACCTACTTATCTCTTCATATTTCACATCTCGAATTTCAGCAACTTCTTGCCTTTGCTTAACTAAGATAATTCACAAGATAATTCACCAGAAAAAAGACATCAATTCTCTTATATTACTCGTTTTTCTGGTCACCATTAAACCATTTTAAGCCTGGGGTTTTTATTAAATTTCACCGATCAATACGACCATGCCACAAATGTAGCGTCACCCAAATCTAAGCAAACCACATTCAACGCTATTATATTAATGTCAGGCACTGTTTAGGCATTATTCATGATAAACATACACAATTTTAATTCTTTCATGATATCAAAAGGATAAAATTTTGAAAAACACCTTTAATTAACAAATAGAAAGATATAATGTTTTAAAATGTTTATTTTCTTTTGGGAATTTTCTTTTCAGATGTGTCTTTTTTCATGCATCAAAACATAAACATCTTTTTTTTTCTATTACGTTACGGATGAATTTGATCTTTCTTTTTTCAATCCTCCATTAATTGAAATATTTTTTCTCTTCATTGATGTTTTCTTCCTTTCCTTCTCTTAATTCAAAGCGAAAACAAATGATGCTTGCTGTCTTACAAGAAGTAAAAAACAACAACAACAACAACAACAACAACAATAATGATAATTCATAATATTAAGTGATGATAATAAAAAAAAAGAACGAGGATAACGTGCAGCTGTAAAAACGCAAAAAAGCAAAAGAAGGAAACAAGTATTCAATGTAACTTTAGAGCCAAAAATTGCAGAATTATTTTTTTTTTTAATTTCAAAATTTAGCAAATTAAAATTTTTCCTTTGTAATAGTTACCTGACTTCTCTGTCTCTTTTCAGTAGAAATTTTGATGGGAATTGTTCAAAGAGGGTTGCTTTCCAGTTCCATCTTCTAGATCCTCTTAACTGTCTGCTAGAGGTGCATCCAGCTCTTATAAGTTTCCAAAAAAACGTTAAAATGTCGTAAGATATAGTACAGCGACAGGTTTTTTTTTGCTCCATTTGGTTTTGGAATTTTCTTTAAAAATTCTGTATTCTTCTTCATAACATTCTTCCATTCTTTAAGTCTAATATTCATGATTGCCTCTACCATTTTTATCTTCTGTTATTTCTCTCTAATAGCACTTACCTTGTTTTAGCGTTAGTATTTTAAAAAGTAGCAACCAAAATGGGTACACACCAGAGCTATTTAACCTTAACGTTTGGCAGATCATTTGACAAAGATCAAATATTTCCACCCTTAACTCCAAGAGTGTTTTTAAAATTGTGTTCCTATTGTATACTTTTATATTGCAGACAAAGATAAAAAAATGTTACTTGCCGCTTTGGTACTTCTTGGAGCAGTAATACAAAGCTCAAAAGGGGTAGAAATGTGAGTTTTAGTTTAATATGTAATATTTTACTTAAGTCATATATAAATTTTTTTCTAAGTGTAAGTCTCCATATGGTTATTGATATCGTAACAATTATACTCTTTTGTTGCAGTTTTTCTCTTGATTACTCACTGAAACTTCCTATCTGGTCTGGTATTTTAGTTATTTTATCCTGTTTTTTTTGCTTAGGCTGGTTGTTTATTCTCGAGGTATGTTTCATAGAATCCTGAAACTCTGTATTAAACCATTTAATACAGAGTTTCAGGATTTAAGGACAGGAAGTTTCAGGACAAACTTTGTATTAAACCATTCAAACCCAGCATATTCAAAATGCTGATGGTCAAAGAGATAGCAGCTGGATGCATGAATCTAAAGAGGAAACTATACTCATGGATAAGGATAAAACACTGCAGCGATAAAGTAAATATTGTCCAGATCTCTTCCACGACAACAGAGAAACAAAACCTAAAATACGTAAGAGTATAGAAGGTCCAGAGATACTAAGGTCTAAAGTGCAAAGAGTTTCAGTTAAGAAAAAAGAAACTAAACGGCAAAAACAGATGAGATTGTTACAAAGCTGAAAACACATTGACAACGAGCTAAGAAAATATACGAAAGTAAAAAAGAAAGAGTGAGATAGAGAGAGAGAGAGAGATAAAGAGAGAGAGAGAGAGAGAGAGAGAGAGAGAAAGAGAGAGAGAAAAAGAGAGAGACACACACAGAAGGACAGACAGAGAAGTGGAAGGAGGAAAGAAGAGAACAAAAACCTTGAAGCGACTGTAGTTCATCAATTCAATTTACGAAAGACAGCCGGCAAATGGTGTAAAAATTTGGTCAGCTTCAATACAACTTATTCAAATGAATGTAAAAACCTGAACAAGTAAAAAAACCCGTCAACAAAGAAAGATGCAAATGGCATTCTAAGAAACGAGATATTGTCACATTTGTACCGGTTTCTAAAACTGTATCACATATTGTCCTGCAAGTATTCATCTTAGATGACTTATTTTTATATTGTAAAATAAGGAGTGGATAAGGCATCCAAAGTGAAAATTTTGTTTAAAAGGTATAGAAAGAAAAAATGTCGTGCAAGAAACAGCCACATCTTGGAATTTAGCTACGTAATATGTTATTTTTCTTTTTGATGAGTAGTGGATATCTTATATTTCTATATATGTGTTAATTTTATTAATTGTATAGTGGACATGGTTTTACCTTATGATTGAAAGTTTTCTTTTCCAAACTATTGGCTAGCCTCGCTATTGGAGCTTCAGTATGTAACCCTGATCTACACTACTTAGAAGTATTACTTTTGAATTTTTTGACCTTGCTTAACCTTTGTCACTCTTGAGGAATTCTGAGATAGAGGGATCATGGACACTAATCGTTAGCTACAGTAAGAAAGAGTGAGATACAGAAAAATTATAAAGAAAATCCTGCAAGCAGTTTTCTCTTATGAAAGTATAAGAAAAATAAGAGAATTATGACGTGGTTTTAAGTAATGCGAAAATACAAGAAATGATTTTTGTGCATTAAAAGTAACTAATTAGAAATGTATTTTAATATAGTGATAGACATTATAAAGTTGTTATTTTCTCAGACAAGATGACGTCGCCTCTCCTCGAATGATTAATGGTAAAGAGGAAACATCCAATGAATTCACGTCCACAGTTTTCATTAACTTCCGTCAGCCAAAACAGCAGTTTAAAGTGTGTGGAGGCACACTAGTAGATTCTTCATGGGTTGCAACGAGTGCAACATGTGTGGAAGAGGTTGCTACATCACCCCATTATCTGACAATTGGAATAGGTTTGTAGGATTTTAGAATTTGTTTTTGACGCAAATTTATTTTATTACTATAAATTTTACTGTTTTCGATATATTGTGAATTCTTTTTGTCATGTTTTGTCTAAATTAACTTTGTTCGTCAAAAAATGTTAACCCCATTTGTTTTAGTCCATATTTTTAAAGCTTTCAATGAAGATGAAAGCTGGAAAGCTGATGGATATGATTGGATATTGGCTAGCATTTTCTTTTTCAATCGATGTAGTAGACAGAGTATATGTATATGTATAATGTGGATGATAATGTATAATACTGAGCTCACTGCGCTTGCGTAGTTTGAGCACTCAGGCAAGAACCCACAGTAACTGTTAAGGCTGTGTTTGCTCCGGCAACATGGCTAGAGACTTATGTTTCAGCTTGTCAGAGTGATGTCCCTGAACCTCTGTTCTGCACTGATGAGCTCACAAAGGGCGAAACGGTGCTGTCTGCAGATTGAGTATATGTATATGTATAATGTGGATGAAAATGTGTTGTAAACACATTTTGAAAAAAAAATCAATAAGTTGTAAAGTGATTTTTGTTTAAACTCTAAAGTAACTAAAAGAGCTGATTTATAACAAGAGAAATAATGCATTCTCATATTGAAAATTCTTTAGAATGCAGATTGTATTCCAAATTTTTTTTTTAATATATTTTAAAAATTTCTTTAAAACACTCTGATCCAATCAACATTTTAACCCGGTTTTATTATACTGGTCCAAGACCGATAGATAGATTTTGGACCAATTTGATAAAACCGAGTTTAGGTTTGTTTTCAGAGATACTAATTTACCTATTATGCATTAGCTGTCCTGAATCGTGCATTGACACTTGGTAGCTGGCCTGAAACAAGGCATTAATTTCCAACCAAAAATTTATGTTCTATCCTTTATCAGGTGATAAGTGTTCGTCCAGTCTTAAAAGTTGATTAAGTCCCCAATTATTAAAAGCTAATGTGATGAAGTTTGGCATAAAAATGGGACATTGGAAATGCAGTCGTTTTTGTCTTATGGATCTTAAAAAGTGGGTCATTTATTCAAAAAAGAGAAAATCACTCAGTACGTAAACCGTAGATCAATTGACAAGTAACTAACAGTTCTTTTTAAGTAAAAAAAGCTATAGATTCGTGTTCTATTTCCTGCTGACGCATATTTTTTTATTTTGAAATATGAGTCGTACACTTTTCATGATAAAAGTGAGAAAAGGAAAGTAAATTAATTAATGAGCAATTAAGTTATTACTGTTTGTATACTCTGCAAAAGGTTTTTATTGCCATAAAAAGACAGCAAAGAAAAGTTCATGGCTTTAAACAGCTGTTGCTTAAATATCTGGTTTACGGCAATTATAATTCAAGCAGAAACTGTTAAATGTAGGTTTAAAGGCTCCAAAATCCAAAAGATGGTACAGGCTGGTTCATCTGGATAGTTTGTGAGGAGGAGGAGGGAGGAAGGGGCTGCAAGTGAGCCAGCAGTAAACTATTTTCTTGCTAATATATGACGTATCAGAGTATATTTAATGACAGGCAGTTGAAAAGTGACGATATCAGCAAAAGGGTCGTCTATTTCAAGTTTTATTTTCAAAACAAAAAAGTGAACATTTTTTGTTTAATGGGTTTAAACTTGATCAGAAGGTCTGAAGTATTTTATAGAAATTATATTTCTTTACAAATTGGTAGAATACCAAAGCAATAAATTTATCAGCCTTTCGTCGGCATGTTATACAAACTAACTGAATTTAACAACGAACAAGCAATTAAATGGTATTTTACGGAGAAACAGTTGAAATGTTCAATGTATTGAAATTAATGAAGTTAAGAAGAGCAAAAGAAAAGTGAAAACAAATGAATGAAGTGAATTATAATGTTATCTGATGACAACAGAATTAGAGAAGTTTGATACTGTTCGATACTTCCTTCTTTACCCTTCGAAAGGAATTTTTCGGCTTGAATAGAACAGTAAAATTAAGGATCACGATACCCTACTGCCCTAGGAATCTCTTCTCCATTGCAGAGGTAACTTGATAGAATCATTCGCCTATCTCATCACTTACTGCATCGCAGATATCAGGGAAAGATCCCAGTGTAGGTGCAGAAAGTGAAATTTTGCAGGCAGATGCACAGAATATTTACAAATCAGAATGGTAACAAGCGTCTTGTAGTAGCTGTCTGATTTTAAAAGAATGCTTCACAAACACTCTTGAAGGTTTACCAAGCATGAGTAATTTTTTGCTCTTTTGCGCTTTTGCTTTCTTTTTATATTTTTTTATGTCTATTGGCTATTATAATTTTGATATAGATTTGGTACTGATTTTGTGGTTTGGGTACCTTTAACATGCTTATGCAATATTCTTGTTAATGATTTGCTGAGTAATAAACTGAGTGCATGGCAACCCTTTGTGTTTTATGTTCCTGCTTAATCTTTCTCTCCACAGGTCTCAAGAGACTAAAGAATATTCCAGGGGAACACAACTATACAGTTTCAGTTATTGAAATCCACCCAAAATACATCATGCCGAGTGAAAGGAAAAAAGGGAAAAAATTCAGCCTGGCGAACAATATAGCACTTCTTAAATTGTCAAGCCCTGTCGACAAGAGCATTAAGCCAGCCATTCTGCCAGAAGCTTCAGATCAAGTTTCTGAAGGCAAAATTCCAGCTTGTAAAGCTGCCGGTAAGTTATTTTCTGTTTCCGCGTCCTATATTTGTACTGTTGTCCTATACAAGATATGAAAATATGTTTGACACAAAAGGTAAAAAACGAATGCACTAAAAAGGATATGCAAAAATAGGTCTCTTCTGACACTATTCGAGAGCGACAGTTTTGCGATGATATCTAGGACGTTCTTCCTGAAGCTTTTTATGAGAAAGGAGGACGTGATAGATAGCAAATTTTATATCAAATTTTAAGGCTACGTTAGGTAAAACGAGCTCGGAGATGTGAAATTTTGGAGAACCATAGGCGGCAGAAGAGTATTGGCGATAAAAAGTAGGGGAAATCCCATAGCATTGGAATTCTTCACAGAAAGATTCAAGTTACAATTTACTTTTCACAAGCTTCAATACGGCACTCAAGAAACAGAAGCGTCCAACAAAAGTTTTCAAAGGAAGACCTATAGCTGCAGTCTAATAAAAAGCTGCAATTTGAGTAGAGTTGCAAATTTTAATTTATAGCCCCAACCACAAGGAAAACTAATTTAGTTTTCTTAGTTGCCCAATAAGCCGCTCTTCAGCCCGTCCTTCATTGAAATGTTTTCCATCAACACCCACTTTCCATAGGAAACACCCACTTTTTAAACTTCTGGTGAGAGCTGCCTGAAAAATAATTTTTGTTATTAATAAATCAACTTGTATCACACCACCTATAGTTTTCTGTCCAACAGTAGATGGAAACAAGTTTTCTTAACAACAATGTCCATTACAACCAAAATTTGAAAATCATATGCCTCTCACAACCAATTACTAACTTGGTTTCATTTTCATTTGCGAACAATACTTGAGATCGCAGCAGTTGATCAAATTGCGAAATATAGCAGAAATCTTCGTTGAGAAATAAGGCCTGGTCTGAAAATAAAACTGGGAGCTTGAACGGAAATATTTTTTATTTATTTAACAAAAATTGATGCACTTTGAGTAAATATTTGTATCAGTTAAAAAGACTTGCTTTCTATTTTGAAATTTTTATACTTTTCTCCTTATCTCTTTTCCTTACTAGAAAAGTCTTGAAAGTAAGAGTACGTAAAGACCGTCAAATATTTTGGATGCCCCAGAATTCACTCCATATTTATTTTATCGTCAACCCCATTTATTTAAACCCTCTCGTTTGTTAGATGATGAAAGTCAAAAGTACTAAAGTACAAGAACAGCTTTTTTTCCAAATATTAAGACAGCAGCCACAACATTTGTAATATTTTTGTAGGTTAAAAGTGAATAACTGAAAATAACCCTTCGTATAATAAAATAATATCTTTCTTATTCACGGGTTACCTCAGTTTTGGGCTCTGTTAATGGCGAAACATTCTGGTTTTGATTTTGATAAATATGTCATACACCCTTTTTGGGTTTACACCTTTTTTTTTTCTTTAACGGTTACCCTTCCTGACGCCAAGCAGTAAAAATGTCACACATGATCCCCCCCAGATATTATAAAACAGAGGGGTGTTGACTATAGTAACTATTGTGTTTCTTAAGTGTAAAATTTACGAAAAATGACCTCTTTGCTTATTCCTGTTGTATTTAGAAAAAAATATTTTAGTTCTATTTGAAAAACAATTAAAAGGTTAAGAAAAAACATTTGGACATAAAAAATGAATTGACCGGTTGATTGTTTGAATATGGCTTCCTGATTGTGCTATTAATTAGCTCACTGATGAAATATGTGCATAAAATTCTAGAAAGCTGAAAAAACCCTAGTTTCTTGAAAATTAAAACGGTATACCATCCTTATGATGTTTGCTGTGTTTATGCATTTTCATGTTATTTGTGGGTTCCATTGCGCGTCTTGTCCCCGAAATTCATTGAAATTTTTTAGTTTATACTTGCCTCATGTTGTGTCCAGCTCTCTAGATGGTAAATCTCGGACGTTAATAAGATCACAGAAAATGTATACCTTGACTCCCATTACCCTAAGGTTCCTCTAGTAGTATGAGAATATTAACAACGGTTTTTCTTTTTTCAAGGCTGGGGGATACTCAAACCTATTAAAAATATAATGGATTTTTTGAACAACAAATACGATATCTCAAAATTTTTAGCAGAAATTGATGTTAACCTTCTTCCAAAGGAATCCTGCATAAAAAAACAAAACAAAAGCCTACAGAAATTGCATTTCTATGGAAAAGACCCAAGCATGCCAAATCTTATTTGTGGTGTTTCTGAGAAACAAGACATATGCAGTGGTGACAATGGAGGACCATTAATTTGTGACAAAAAAGGGAAAAAAGTACTGTTTGGTTTAATCCAAATTGGTGAGGTCCTTTGTCGCCCAGGACGAGAACCAATGTACTTCACCGAAATAGCAGCACATGTAAATTGGATGTTAAAGACAATGGCCTAAATGTGAAAGTGCATTTATCATGAATTGTAAACAAATGTGGAAGATAAAATTAATGATTCTATTTTGAGCTCAAATTGACTCATTTTTCTAACATATTGTTCTTTATTTGCGAATAAATTTTGGTGCGTAGAAGAAATAAAGTAAAGAAATAATAATAATGACAATAATAATAATACTGATAATAATGATATTAATGACAAGCAGTAGTGACCTAGTGGCTTAAATAGCAAAGTACCACGTAAAAAGTTCCAAGTACTAGCCTTGGCCACGTCCCTGGATATTCTGCGCTCAATTGGTTTCTCCTTTGCACGTCTGCTACAAAGGAGAAACCAATTGAGCGCTACATGTGTATACATGCTTCCGAATATAGAATTAAGAGACGGAAAAAGTAATATAAATAAAAAATTAGCAAAAATAAATATAAAAAACGAAAAATAGAAATAAGTAGCTGCAATAAAGTGAGTTTTTTTTCTTTTTTCATCCTTTTTAGGGTGAAAGAAGAAAACGAAAATAAAACCATTCATGTCATCATTTTTGTAAGAACTGATTTTTGGAAAAAGAAAATTTAAGATTACCGGTAAACAAATAATGCTCAAGCCAACTTTTATCAGTATATTTTGACTAATGTATACTTGAGCCTCTCTTTTGTATTCCAAAGTCAAACTTAGACCACTATTTTTCTAGAATTCAAGTTTTCATAAACAATTTGCTTAAATGATCAAGGCAGCATAACACCAGGAGCCCAATTATCCATTCTATATAGGTCTTTTGCTGTATTACTTTTGAAACCCACATTTAAAGTGTATTAATAACATAGCCCATTCACCTATTGTAGAGTCTTCCCTGTGGATGCTGTGGTTCCGTCCAACCATCTGCTGCAAGGTCTTTCTCTTCTTCTTTTGCCTTCACAAACGCCTAACCAAATCGTCTTTCCCATGCTTTCATTGTCTGTCCTCATAACATGGCCAAAATACGATAACTTCTGTCAAAGGATCAAGGCTTGCAAGGGTATTGCTGTTTTAAGTTCTTCGGGGCCATTCACGTTTTACGTCACACTAATTTTGACATTTTTGGACACCCGCCCACCCTCTGTCACACTTTGTCACAAATTCAGAACTACCCCCCATGTGTGACGTCACATTATGAATTTTAGTATGATATTTTTCTACTTTTGTAATAATGTGTCTACTATGTTCACATTTTTCTACATCATCTCTCTCTCTCTCTGTGTCTCTCTTTCTGTTTCTCTCTGTCTCTGTCTCTGTCTCTCTCCCTCTCTCTCTCTCTCTCTCTCTCTCTCTCTCTCTCTCTCTCTCTCTCTCTCTCTCTCTCTCTCTCTCTCTCTCTCTCTCTCTCTCTCTCCCTCTCTCTCTCTCTCTCTCTTAAAAAATTGTTATCCAAGAGTCAAAGTTGAGCCCATATCAGGTCTTATCTGAAAACAAAAATTGGGGACAAGTGCAAGCATTTGATTTGGACCTATACAATTGCACAAAGAAAACCACCATGAATACAATCATATGATGAACTTAGAAACTCTGTCACAAAAAGATCTTAAACTATAAAGCAGTCTATTCATTATCAACCCAAGGATTTGGTGACATATATTCAGAAATGCCAATCACTGGAGTGCCACGCTGGGCTGAAATTTCAACAGGAATGTCAATTCCTTCAATATCTAAGTCGTCTTCATTAACATATTCTAGTTCTGAATTTTGGAGGATTTGACACATCAACTCTCGCTGCCTCCTTGCAGCCACTCGCTTGGGTCGCAACTTTGGTGTTGTTATGGGGGTATGGATTGTTGCTTTAAGACAGGAATTTCCATGGCTTTTTAGTGGTTTCACAGAGGCAAAATACCCCCCACATGATCTACAGGTTCTCTTGCCAATGACATCTTGAACTGAAGGGCAAGCATCGTCATAAATATAGTTCTTTGGAAAACCCATCTGTTTTTTGTCTAGGGACTTAATTACAAATATAGAAGGAAAGCTACCTCCTTCTTAATCAACCAGCTTTTGTTTTAGAAGTTCGGCAAGAGCATTATGATTACTTTTGGCAGCAGCTTTCATTACTTGCCATTCTATTGTGACATCCTGCTGGACCGCTTTACCATTCAGGTTTGGCTTACATCTTTAGTAGCCTTTTATCAAGGAAGTAAAAAGTTTCTCTCGGTTCATGGAGGCAACCATGTTGTCATTTATTGTGACTATGACCAGGGGCGGATACAGCAATTTTAATGTCGGGTTACGCTAAATTACGTCTTATTTCACAAGCATCTCATGTTGGCGTTGGGAACTGTCTAAGACAGCGCAGTGTCCATAATTTAATTCAACTCAGCTTTAAGCAAGTAAAAGGGTTGTGTTGTCGCGTTGATGTATAAAAATCGCAACAGCAAAGCTGCAATTTTCTTTGAGAAAAATTCTTAACTTGCATTCAGCAAAAAAAAATGTGCTGAATACCGAGTTGTCTAAAAAATGTGACGTTACACTCCAAAAACAACCCACCCTCCCCTTGTCACAATTTGTCACATAAGTCAAAAGACCCCCACCCCGCTCTGTGTGACGTAATATGTGAATGACCCCCTCCAAGATGGAATTTATTGGTTCGCCTGGCGGACCAAGGTACCCGCAACATTCACCTCCAGCACCACATCTGCAACAGCACCTGAATGGGCTTACCCGAGATTGGAGGTCCCTAGATGTCGAACACGTCTTGATGGAACAAGGTGACAAGATGAATAACATAGCCTCATAAACAAACCGGTCTCCCTCGTTACCTTTTTTGCTGCCTTTACTTCACTTGCAGCTGGAATCTCGCGCAATTTATAATATGTTTTTGTTCATATAATTAGTTTCATGAAAACGATATGCTGTTAGATATTTTCCTGCGGTGCTAGCAGCAGCATACCTACATTCTCAAAGTGTTGTGACAGCAGGGAATTTATATAAAGTGAAACAATTCTTTTATAGATATTAAGGGGAAATATAATGCCCAGATCTATTTTTATTGTAGCTTTTATTCTGTAATTTTTGTCGTTATTAAGAAATTTCAATTTTTAAGGCATCATCATTGCAAGGTAGGTAGTAAATAGAGAAGTATTTTAAAAAGTTCATCCGCGGGAATGGAGGGGTCAAAATTGCTCAGACACGCCCTTGGGCGTGGAGCTTTTTAAAAGCGAAGGAGCGTGTCTCATCTAATTTCATATTAAGATAAGTTCCTTATAATCATTTCATTTATATTAATTATATGATGGGTCCCTCATAATAAATCTGGTTGATAATTACGAATTACTTTTATTATTGTAATTTCTGTCTTCCTTATAATAGGACAGATTGAAAAAAAAAATAATCTGTTGCACCTTAAAGTCGTTATAGTTCCATTAATAAAACATAGTAACACAAGCATGTTTTCATAATTGTGTAGTTTAATAATATAATTGATATTAATAATTAATCTTTGTTTAAATAGAATAAATATGTTTTCTCCTTATTATATTATAGGCTGGAATATAATTGATGTGCTACACTTCTTTTTGATGATAATTGAATCATTAAAACATAGCAACATAAGCATATTTTACGGTTTCGTGATTTCATTCATATAATGTAACGTTTACTATTATTCCTAATAATGTTTTTCTAATATCTTTGACTGTGTTATTACCTCTTTTATCATCTTTAATATAACTCTATATTTTACTTTTCCATCCAACAAATTCAACAACTGGAACTCTACAAGTTTCATCTTTAAACTTTCCAATTATTTTTCTATTACCTTTGCAATAATATTGCTAGTCGTCTGGACAGTCACTATTCTCAAATTTCTGTTTATTATTTGAAAAATCTTGATACACATTATCAGTCAGTATTTCAGATGTAAGAGAGTCAGTATTAGTGAAAAGAAATTCAGTTTTATTTCTATATTTGTCTTTGATATAGTTATAATGAAAATCATACATTTATGTTTTCTTTGATTTTATGCACAATATCCAAACTTTCATTAATATTCTTACCACTAACATAAGTTGGTTCACCAGCAACCTTTATTAAGGAAAAAAAAATTTAAATCTCTTATATCCTCTTATATGCGGATTTGTATATATATATATACATCTATATAACAATTGTTATGAAAATATTATATGAGAAAGGAGTTTAATTCATTCTTGAACTTTATGTGTATGTACCCATGTTTCTGCACCATAATGAAGTATTGAGAGAGTTACAGAGTTAAATAAACGTACTGTTAATTTGTTTGGTATCTGTTTAGACCTCCAGATTTTACCCAGTTTCCAGAATTGGCTCCAAGCGATACTGCATTATTGTTTAAAATCTAAGAGAACGCGTAAGAGAAAGCTTTGTTGGGTGCACGTACGTAAATTCTTTCACAACTTTAAAATTTGCAAGTGTAGATGGAGAAGGGTTTCTTAGTTTAAAATGAATAAGAAAGATCTTGGATTTCTCTCTCTTGGTGTTAAAGTATACCTTTTGGCCAGATGGAGAAGATTTGGAATTGTAGAAAAGTGAATCCTTTGTTTCCACAGAATTGGATTCGAACCAGTGCCTGTGGCTATTACAACCACATGCTTTACCACTTGAGCTCTTGCTGCCCGTCCTTCGCCTAAGGATTTTTGCAACCATACGTTTCACTTCAGCGCGCTGTTGTTTCCGCAAATCTCTATCTTTCGACAGCATATCCCAGTCACATATATAGAGCTGTGGGTTCCACATTACGACGACTTCCATTTTAAGGTCAGATCAACTGATCCTAACAAAAGTGGAAAGCCAGGAAATTATGAAAATAATTTAATATATTTTTGGTAGGACTTGCAGTTGTAGAAGAGTGAAAAAGATATTTGGAACGAACGGGATTCGAACCAGCCTACAGCTATCACGGTAGGATCCTCTACCGTCTGAGCTATCCTTCCTGTCCTTCACCAGATCATATCTGCAATCATACTTTTCGATATATTGTTTTTCTTGACCTCCTTGTATATTGGCATCAGGTGATCTGATTCATCAGCTACAAAAGAAACAATGAAACTTGTATAGATACATTTTTGAGTATCAGAACAGGCATAGTTTTTGAGTATGGCGTAATAATTTTTCTAAATTTTGACCGTATTGTTCCTATGCTTAATTTTTAGAGCATTTTCTGACAGTTTGGGGAAGTTTGATTGAAAAATCTTGTAGTTATAGGTCCTGGATAAGATTTTTCTTTTCAATATATTTTAGTTTTCAAATTGGTTTGATAACTAACAACTGACATATATTTCCAAACCATGTGTAACAATTTGTTTTCCATGCTCTAAATATTAAATAATTTCCTGCCTAGAAAAGATCTAAAATGCAATAACAATCTAGTGTATTGTTATCTGTTATACAAGGTATGTTTAAATTTAAAAAGGTCAGGCACTGACTTTAAAACTGCGATAGAAATCATGCTAACTCAATTAAATGTGATTTGCTCTTATAATTTAACTTGCATCTAGATCACAAGTGGAATTTTATTCAAACTTTATTTCAAGTTAGGAAGCAGAAGGCGTCAGATCAGTAAATAGTAATATTTAATATTTACAAATAACAGTTGTTCTGTTTGGTTAAATAGTTATCCTATTTTAAACTATCATATGGAAGACGACAAGGATTTACAATTTCATTTAACACAATATATAATCATACAACAGATTTTGTCTAACCAGCCATATATAATTTTGTCAGTAAAACCGTTCATGCGTAACACTACCCGACATTCATCTAAAAGGGTTGCGAGAGCCAATCTTATCTTGGCACTTGGTATTGTAGAACAGTCCAATGCTTTATGAATCTGAGCAAGTAAATGATATGGATTTTGTGCAGAGGGCTTCATGTGAGATCAGTGAAAAATCTTCTTGGCAATATCAACTCTAAAACTAATATCAAAGGAAAGAGGTAAGTATTAACAAAAAAACATGCATTGTTTACAGGGCGAGGGTGATAATGAAGGAGACAGGAAAGAGTTTGTTTGTACTAGCAGATTTTCCTGATAAGTTTGATTGCATTTCATCTCTAGTTATTATTAGTTGGAATAAAAGGAATCTTGCACGTACTAGTTTTGCTTAAAAATAAAAATAGTAGCAAGGCAGAGAAAAGGAGAGAAAAAGTATATACTGTAAGAAAATACTGGGCACGTGTTGTTTTATTGCATCGATCAATTTTAAGAGTCTTTGGTTGATATACCTGGCATCGCATTGGCTGTTTGCATAATAAATGACCAAAGTTAAATTTGTGGTAGACAAAGCGTCTTTTACAGAAAAGAGAAGGATTTTTCATGAAGAGAAGATCACTTTGGTGCAGTATTTTAAAAGCATTCAGAAACTACCCTGGTAAATAGATTTTTTAATTTAGTCAAAAGAGGCCTATCCAAGGTACTTTATATCAAGGGAACGATATACAGGTGCTTGCTGGGGCCTCGTTTAAAAGAATTATTGAATCTTGGTAACTTAAAAAGTAACTATCTCTACTGCGTCCTTAAATCAATCATTAATCAACAAAAGTTACTTAATTTTTTCTGTTTCTTCTAAGAAGATGTCAGCAGAGGAAATAAGGGCAGTTCTATGAAATAAGGTTTTTATGAGTCCACGTTTTAACTGTATTAAGCAGAATGAGTCAAAACACAAGTATTATTAAGTAAAGATTGCTTTTCGAGACACACTGGTTTTGAAAAAGCTGAGAATTTTCTCTACTTAGAAATAGACTCATCAAAACAAGACTTCTTTTATTTCTTATATTATTATTTCTTACATTTTTTCTTATATTTCTTTTTATTATTTATTTCTTTTTTACCTTAGTTTGCGATATATATAATTTGTTCTAGACTTCCATACAGTTTTTAATTTCATCGGAAAGAAGAATCACAATTTTGGCACAAGCCCAACCCTAGACTAGGGAATGCGGAACCTAAAAACCCAAAACATTGGTTTTAATAAAAAAATTATGTTTTGAAAGTAACTTGGTCCAGATCTGCAAGTTGAACTTCGATTTACAGCCGTTTGTATTTCTTATGTGGCATATTTCTGGATGCTTTACTTATTTTATGTGTTGATGAGTGCCAGTGAAAGAGCTTGTGACCAAAATGAACATAATTACAATTTGTCTCACTACAAGTAACAGCCGGGGAAATCGTACGGTACTGGTATTCCCTTGGAATCTTCTTATTAGCCCGGTGTTTATCCCAGTCGTATGTGTCTATTCTCTTGCCTAAAACTGGCACTTTTATAGATTGAAAAATAATGAGATTCATAGTTCTCTTACCTTTTTTCAAACAAATTTATAAAGGAGAACCTGATCAGGAAAATTACTTGTACCTACTGACAAAGTATATCGTTTTATGTAAGGTATGCCGCTCGGTCTGAGTAAAATACTATGTTTTTCCTTCTCATGTTTTGGCATTACAGAGTAAAAAACACATCCTTACAGTTTGTGGAACAGAGGTATGGGGAGAATTTGCAAAATTAAGATGCAGAAAAAATAATCTGGTTAGGACTATAGAAATACCCCAATTGATAGAACATATGGCCATAAAACTATAAGCTCCAGCTCAAAGACAATAAGTACTATTGATAATTTTCACTAATTTATCTATATTCATATATTAATTTAGTTATAAAGAAAAAAAGTTACTTTAAAACTGATATTTAGAGCCAGTGGAATAGGTGTTTCGTAGTCTGTGTAAAGATAGACATCACAGGTCTATGCCGAAGGCAAAAAAGTGCATATTTATAAAAAAGTTTCGTTTACCATTTAAAGGTGTATTTTATTTTTAGTACCAGTGGTAAAGACTGGCAAAATTCGGAACTACTTACTGGGGCTAAATCAAAATAAAAGATATTTTTTAATAAAAATGGAGTAACAAGTCAAGGTACCATTAGGATCAATAGAAATTCAAAACAATCAAAGGTTTTCATAGGGGATTGGGGTCCAGTTTCTCACGAATGTATCTATGAATACCAAAAAATGAAGACTTTTGATTTTGAATCAAAACATCTGGAAGAAAGTTGCCATCACTTCTAATTGTAAAATATGAATTTTACAATGACGCAATTAGAACCATATTTTACCATCGAATAGGAGGTTAGTTAAATCTTCTTTGACATTAATGAATGGGATAGCTGTAAATGATATATTGTAAGATTTTAATGTAAAAACAGACAAAGAACTGTTGTCTTTTTTTCCAGGAAAAAAAACAACACCTTTATAACAATAACATTAATATTATAAAATAATTATAAAGACTTTAAATGTCAAAATTGATTTCTATCTATTATGATATTCAGATGTTACAAATATGATCAGATAATGTGCTTATAGCAACGCTTACAGCGTATTGATATGCTCTCAATATTCTGTTATAATTCTCTTACACATAGGCCTTCAATCTCAGCCAAGAGAGACTTGTCACGTTATTCTATAAAAAGGTAAGTCAAGAACATTAATATTAATAACGTTACTTGTGGACGTAGTCTGTCTTTATTGCATCTACGTTTTATGAACTATGAGTTCTAATAAAAATTATAGTAAATACAGTGATATGCGACTGATTTACGACAGTGATAATAAACTCAATGTTAGCTTTATTAGTAATGAAAATAATTAATAGTAATAATAACAATAAAAATTATAATAAAAATTAAACCAGACTAGCTTTGTAGTGCTCCTAGAGAGGGATAAGATTTGTTATGTGATTGATGTTTGTTCAGATGGAACGCAAATTAAAGCAAAGAGAACAAGAAAAAATGACTATTTATAAAGATTTAAGGTACCAGATAACAAGGGTGACGTCAATATTTTACGTTGCTTTTGATCTGGGGTATGTTACTGGAAAATTAAACAAACAATTACAAGTGATAGAATTTAAACTTACTGTGGATTCAATTAAAAATGGGCACAGTTTGTACTTACAGAAAATGTTTTGGGTACTTAAAAGAAACGAGAGGTAGTTTATTATCAGTCTAGCCAAATAGATGGACTCTGACTACTACTAATGCTACTAGTACGAGTAATAGTTCTGCTACTAGTTTTACCACTGCTACTGCCACTACTACTACTACTACTACTACTACTACTATTACTACTACTATTACTACTACTACTACTACTACTACTACTACTACTACTACTATTACTACTACTACTACGACTATTACTACTACTACTACGACTATTACTACTACTACTATTACTACTACTACTACTACTACTACTATTACTACTAGTACTACTACTACTACTGGTACTTTAACAATTGACATGTTTTCACTATGAAAAATTGCTAACATACAAAGCTTTCAAATGTATTCTCTTAGACCACTTTGATTGATTAGGAGAGTTAAAGTTTCCTCTTACCGCTACTAATACCTTCAAAAAATACTTTTATTTTGCAGAAATTAAAAGATGAAAAGAATCGTATTTACTGTTTTAGCAATTTTTGCACAAACATTCCAGAGCTCAAAAGGGGCTGTGTTGTAAGTATCAGAATTTTTTGTATATTAATATTTTACTTAAGTGACCCATATGCCATACTTTTTAAGTTTTCAGGGTAATTAAACCTGAAGCATTCAACGATTGAAAAGTTTGCTGGCAAGCAAGTACTATTGAATTTTCAGGATATTTAACTGATCAAAACCATTTTCAAAAACATTTCCAATGGTTTAGACCAGTTAAATATCCTATCCATTTTCATATACTAGTATATTTGTATAACATTTGTATTTACTTAACTATTTGGCAATTCTAAATTCTGTGTGGTATGTATAGAAGTAGATGTGTATTGCAGTGACTGTGCTTTACTAGTGTTGTTTAGATGTGCTACTGTATAGCTGTGATACTATGTAAATTTGTTATCTACTTGATCAATCTTGTCATAAATGTACATATAATTACCAATAATAATCTTGGTGTAGATATACATTTTATGCAGTAAATTATTGCAATTAAACTTAGTTGAATCAATAGATCTTTCTTCTCAATCAACATATTTTAACGCCAATGCCCGTCAGAACAATATTAACGAAGAATTGTAATCTTAACTCACCTTCATAAAATTTGGTTTGCTTTTCTTCTCAAACACGCTTTTGTATTCTATGAAGTCGTGCAGTTTTTTAGTAATACATTTTAAAGGAAATTCAGAACAGTAATGAAAAAGTCTATTTATAAGTTGCCGTTTTCTGTCGTTACAAGTTCCTGAAGGTTGCTGACACAGGACACTAAAATGTACCCAGTTATATGAAAACCATGGGGTACAAATAAATAATTTATGATAAAAAAATTGAATATTGGAATTAACATTACCTTCATTTTAGTCGGAGGCTTTTTTGGTGACACTTAACTGGACAAAAACACTAGGAACGAGAAGATACAATTCCACACGGAAAATGAAAAGAAGGTTTAGAAACCATCTGCTTTTGTTTCAGTCTTTATCTGCCTTATAATGCAGCTCTTTGAGAGCATCATTTCCCGAACATAGTATGGTGTTACTAGATTTTTTGCCGTAAAAGCCAAGTGCCTATTAGATTTTTAAGACTTTGCAGGTCGCGATTGCACTTACTTTACCCTTCCTGCTTTCAGTCCATTATCTAAAATAAACCCTAAATTTGAATTGGCACAGTAACATTGGGCTATAGGCTATACATACAAGTTGATTTCTAGTCAACTATTTTTAGTTTGATACTAAGGTAGAAAAGCAGCTGAGATTACTAAATTCACAAACGTTATATCAATTGTCATTCCATTGTCATACAAAAAATGCACCCCTGAAACCAATGGAGTCAAGACCTGGGTAAACATACAGGTAGTTAGTAAATTTTGAAGCTTATTTACGCCCTAATAAACTTTAAATCCATTACAAAAAATAAAATTATTAGGATGTATATCACGTTGAGGGAGAATGAACGAGATAAATAAAAAGAGAGGACACTTTTCTTCTGATTCTTTTGATTCAGGGAATGACAATGAATCTAAACTACTTTTTACACAATAATGAGGAGACATAATTAAAGACTAACGCCATAGATTGTACCTCAGGAGCGAAAATAAATTTTACCAATGGAAGAAAATTGGGGTCATAGCCTTTAGGTTGGAGGTAAAAAAGTATTAATGACCTGCCTACAGTGAACCAGAGTGCTCTCAACACATGTTTCTAGGGATGCATTTGTCATATTGTTTTTTTCACAAACAAATGAATGATCAATGGAAAAATGTTGATTTCATAATATACTTCGAGCTACTGCTTATTTTTCTTCTAGTTGAGTAGGTCCAACAAAGATTATAGGTGGTTATATAAAGAAAAAAGCAACAGAAACAACAAAAAGTAAAGCAGAATTTTAGGGACATCTCGCTGAGGAGATAAAGAGCAGAGGCTTTCTGTTTTGATGAGCCGAGTGTGTTTTATTTCTTTCTGCAAAAAGGTATACCTTACTTAAATGCAGGGCTGCATTTCTAGAATATCAACTGTATTTTATTGAAGATTCGATAAAATGTTAAGGATCAAAGCATATGCAAAAAGATAATAAAAGTTATTTTTAAATTCCCTATTCTTTTTATGTTTGATAAAGTTTTAACAGGCAGATCAGCAAGGCAATTCAAAAGTTATAAGCAAGTACAGTAACAATGGAAAAACAACTTCCAATATCAGCTTAAAGAAAATTCTGCGTTTTCTTTTCTTTTCTACGAAAATGAGAAAATAGGAAACCTAAGGTGTGATGACAACTCATGTAATAATATCTAAACCGTAAACAGATACGATTTTTAATAAATTGTATTAGTTCTAACTACAATTTTATTTCCTATTAAAACTCTTAAGTTGGATTTTTCTTACAGAAAAGAAAGCAAAGCAGCCCCTCGAATGATTAATGGCAAGGAGAAAATATCCTCAGAATTTAAGTCTACAGTTTTCATTAACTTCCGTCATCCAAAATCACAGTTTAAAGTTTGTGGTGGTGTATTAGTTAATTCTTCATGGGTTGTTACCAGTGCAACATGTGTAGAACAGATTAAAGAGTCTCCTCATTACTTGACAGTTGGAATAGGTTTGTAATCTTTTGAAAATTATTCTCATAATTTTAATTGTTCATTGTACTTTTTCACTACAGTAATACATTTTTGCTTAGCATGTGAATTAATCAAAGATAGAACATTGTTCAGCATTTTTCCCCTCTTTTAAATAACAAGAAACTGATGCAGTTGTGTTTTTTATCTTCTATTTGGCATTGTGAAATATGCGATTTCAGTGATTTTAATTTTTTTACAAGCATTTTAAGAGAGAATCTTTTATTATGTGGAAATTTTTATAAAGTTTTAAAATTTTTTATAAACTGTAAAGTTAAAGTTTTTCTTACTCATACATCTGATTATATAAAATTTTTTATTACATGGAAAATATTAATTTTGTACAATGAATTTAAAAAAAAATCATAAGTTATAATCTCAATACTTAATTTAAAACCCCTGTGATTTTCTTTTTAGAAAAAACATTAAACTTATTCAATATTGTTTATCTAAAATTTTTATTTTCAAATTTTTAAACAGGAAGCAGTACTTTAATTGTTATATATTATTCTACTGGTACTTATGCAAATCCTGTAATTAATTGTAATTAATTAATTTTATTTATTTATTTATTTTTTATTTTTTATCAATTATCTAATATTGTAAGTACAAATTATTCAGAAGTACATAATCATACAAAGTACATATAAAATGAATAAAGAAGCAATTAAAAGAGAGATAACATGAAACTGATAGCTTAAAATGAGTACTAACTAATGTATGCAATAATTAAGCTCAATATTTCAGTCTGAAGGGAACTTCACATACAGAAAAAGGAAGCAATAACAAAACGAAATGTACATCGGCCCACAGTGCGAAAAGAACCATGAAACAACAACATTTTGTTTGTCAAAAAAGAGCTCCCTTGTGTTTGTTTACAAGAACGTCAGCAAGGAAAGCAAACTCCGCCTGGACAAAGTACAAACACACACACACACACACACACACGAAAATACAGGGGCACGGCAGCGACCATGAAGCAGCTTATTAATCTGTTTGTTGTTTTCCACTTTATTCTCTTTGCAACAGTGTCTGAACAGGCAAGGGAGGAAGTTTTATTCTGCGTATGACAAGACTGGAGGCAATTCTTTGACTGGCCCGTCGAGATGGAGTGAAACGAATCTGAGGGCTCCTCTATGAAGAAAGCCAGGGGATACTAACAATATTTACATTTTCTTTCTTCAGCACTGTTATTTATCCTTTGATATATTTACTCATCTTCTTGTTACTGATGTATGCTCTCCCAAAACTGGTTGCTGGGTAGTCAAAACGTAGCTACTTTTCTGAACAATTTTTTTCCTTGTGTTTTTCCCTCTGCCTTTAAAAAAGAGTTTTGGTCGCGGGTATTTGGATATTTATTTTTGTTTGTTTGTTATTTTTAATGCAACAAACATGCTCAATCTTACATTCGGAACTATAGCCAATCGAATGTTTAAAACGTGATATAATATTTCAGGACCTTTAAATCCCAGGAAAGTTATGAAGATTTACGCCAAAGAGCTAATATTGTTGGGGTAACTGGATGTAATAGGCTGGTGCAACTTGAGGACGGTAACACTCCTGCTGTGTAACAACAAAATAACACAAAAAATTAAGGAAAAAAGTGTACAAGACTGTAGTAAGGCCGGCAATACGTGGAAACTATACCCATTACAAAAAGACAGGAGGTTGAACCAGACGTAACAGAACTAAAGGTTTGCTGGTTGCTTGGATTTACAAAGCGGAATTGAATTCACATCGAACACACATGAGGAGCAACATTTTTCAGAAGACTTGGGGGCAAGCTAAGACAGGCGAGGCTCAGTTGGCATGCGTGGTTACTCAAAAGAGAAGCAGATTACATTAGAAAAAGATGCTAAAGATGAAAATATCAGGAAGAAGGAAAAGAGTAAAATCCAAGAAAATGGTTATGGAGGCAGTACAGGAAGATATTGAACCAGCTAGAGTGCGTAGGGGAGGTTTGGTGGACCAAGCGAAGAGGAGGCAAATGATCCACCGTGGCAATCCCTGAAGAGAGCAGCCGAAAGACAAAGAAAAGATCAACAGTGGTAAAGTTGTATAGACAGTACGTTTCCGTGGTTCTTTTTTCGTTTGTTTCCATACAAAAACATGCTTTGGGATAAAATTTTGCAGCTTGATCCAGTTTTTAGCGTTTTGCCTTGTTGATTCTGGGTGTGATTAAGGTTAGTTCCATTTTTCAAACGAAATGATTCCAGAAAAGGTCTTTTACCAAGGTTCCTACTGTAGTGAATGTTTTGTTACAACAGATCCATAACTAGGGATGGTAAGACATTGCTCTAAATACCTATTATCAAGTAAAGATTTTATAGAACTTTTCTTTTTCTGTACCAGCCTATTATATTTGTTGCTTGACAACACTTTTACATCACTTCACGTTTTGTCAATATTAGTGTAAGAAGCAACACACTATATCTTTACCCTAAAAATTTATATTAGAACATTATATATTGAATTAATGAATGGGCAGCTTTTATAAGATACTTTTCTTAAAACAGGAGAAAACACGTACCAAATCATATGAAAGTAAATTTTTGCTGTGACTGCAGTTCAAATAAAAACTACGAATGAATCCTAAGAACTACTAAATTTAGAACTGTTGTTTGCATAGGTTGCGGCAAGATGACAATAGAAACCTTATCATCATTGTTATGAGTGGAACTAATTTTTGTCACGTTTGCAACGTAAGTTAATACCGTTTGGTTTAATGAAATTGTCTTCTATCAGACAATCTCCAGGATGCTTTATCAACTAAATTTAGTATCCAACAATTTTGGTTTAAACTGGGAGATCACGAACAAGTGCAAAAGTAGGCAATAGATAAATAGCTAACTATTAATCAAATATTTTTAGAGTTCACAGTATCAGAGAAGCATAATGATTTTGATAGCATAGAGCGCATAAAGTATTCATTTAGTGCTGCAAAAAGTTCTTTTAGCAACTGCTGCGAGGTATTTGTAAGACATATACATGGTTTTCTTTGAAACTAACCTCAGTGGGTTCATATTTCTAGTGTAAACTCAATTATAATAAATACAAGGTAAATTAATACTAAATAATAAAACTAATTACTCATACTAAACAAGATAATATCACAATATCATAATCATGCTTTGATTTATATAAACTCAAAAGATTCCTGCAGGTAGAATTGTACTCAGAATGTACAACATTACCACAGTGTTTATGTAAAAACATGTTCTTGTGATTTGTTTCTCTCTTTTTTTAGTTATGAATTTGTAGAGCTCTTATTTCATCAAATCTTTGCTAGGTTATAGTAGCAATTGAACTGTTTGCTTAGTGTAAATATATTTATTATATATATGTATTATATATTATAAATATATAACACACTACAGAGTCATCATCCCAGTAAACATCAAGTATATAAATTTCAGATAGAGCGACTGAAAATAAAGTTAACCTTTGAAAATTTGAGCTTCATCAGTAATTGAAGATTTTTTACTCTAAAATAATAGAATTTGTGCCTTTTTCAAGTGTGATGTCGAAGGCTTACCTATAAATGGTCAAAAAAGGAGATTAAAAATCAATTGAGATTTAGGTGCTAAATTATTTGCTTCTCAGCTTTTAGCTAAGATAATAATGAGTTACGAATACCACTGGATTCACGTAAAATTCTTGCCAAAAAAAGCATAGTTTCATCTAAACCACGAGAGCTTATTGGTGACTGGCATAATAAAATGTTGGCTTAAGATGGAATGATTTACAAACAGAAAAGAGTTTTACATTATTAAGTTACTCACTCCATAAACACAAATATTTTTGAGTTTCATAAAAAAAAAATTACCGGCATAACAGTGTAAAACAATCTATGCTTTCAATTTTTATCAAACTAAGAGAAAACAGGAATAAATAACATATACTGGCTGCTAAAAATATTTAGCAAATTCGGAAGCAAATTTATCTTTGGAGCAACACATACATTTAGTTTTAACAAGTTCTATAATGCATTTTGCACTTTACCTTCACATTTTCAATTTTTAACAATCCTTGAAACTAATACACATAGTTTGTAAAACCCTTCAAAAACTATTTTTGAAATGTAAGCGGAAGCGGCGTGAGCTTCAGCTTTCATCACCTTATACATGAGAAGCAAAGAAACAAGACATTTCCAATTCACATTATATCCATTAACAAAATTTGCTTCGAAGCGATACCATAATAAATTATTTATATTTTACCAATAAATTAGAACTAATTTGAATTTTCTGTAGATATACTTCTTGCTCACAAACAAAAGAACTGAACAGATCTGTTGGGTAAATGACCTTAAAGAAGGACCGCGGTAAAAGTAAATATTTTAAGAAAAGTCTAGACTACGTATTTTATTTTGCATTGGATACAAGTCATTATTTCTAAAAACAGGAACAGATGCCAAAATTTGCTGTTGTTACAAGTTTTAAGCCCTTAACCTTCGTCTGGTAGTTAAGTTGGAAAAATGGTAAGACTGTTTGCCTAAAGATGAAAAGGTATTTCCCTGTAACATTACATATGTATTTCTCTGCATTGTACTTTCCTCATTAATTTTTCGTCCAGGACTCAACAGACTGAAGTATATTCCAGGGAAGCACAACTATTCGGTCTCCGACATAAAAGTCCATCCCAATTATGTCATGCCAAATCAAAGGAAAAAAGGAGCTAACTTCAGCCTGGATAACAATATAGCACTTCTTAAATTATCAAGCTCTGTTGACAAAAAAATTAAAGCAGTTGTTCTACCTAATGTTTCAGATCACATTTCTGAAAACAAAACGTCAAATTGTAAAGCTGTTGGTAAGTTTTTCGGATTTTACATCAAAAAGGGTGTTTTTTTCTATCTACTATGAAATCTTTTTCCACATAGCGCTAGAGGGTATGAGTGCTCCTGTTAAGAACTTTCGTACTACAGCACAGCAAGGAGCAGAAGCAAATATAAATGACGACCTTCCAAACTAGAATAACAGTATTAAACCACTATACCATTAGGATCAATGGGTTTGAACAAGTAACTTACCGGTTAAAACCTTAAGACTTGCAGGTCTAACTGTTTAATACAAACAATGCACTTTATCTTTTGGTAAAGCCCAAGCGTCTAAATTTACATATTTTGCGATAGTTCTGCCAGTCTTACCTTCACTGCACGAACCAACAGTGTTTTTGTTTATTTATGCTGGGGTCAACCGCAGTACGCCTTTCCCAATGATTTCTCATCAACTTCCTGAACTTCGGCAAATTCTACCTACTACTCCTATGTAATTAGTGTATATTAAGAAAAAAAGAAGTCATTTTATGTGTCATATGATTTTTTAATAGAGGCAATGTATACGTTTAGATTCATGAAGGTATTAATAAATCATATCCGAACAGTATGAGTAACAGACTGACGAGAATGTTTAACTTACTTTTCTGTTTGAAAATACTACAATAGAACGAAAAAAATATTTATTTAAAGATTTTCTTTAAATTAAGGCCACAAAAATATTTTTAACAAATCCAAAAATTTGTATTAAATTTACTAACTATGATGGAACACTGTAAGTAAACAATAAAGAAAATGAAATATATATATTTTTTGAAATTAAATAACTTGCTTAAAACAATTTTGAAGAATTTTCTACAAATATGTCAACATTATAAGATTTTCGCGAAAAAAGTGTAAATAAATACAAGAGAGAGGAGTTGGAATTAGACAGAAAAAAAGACAAAAATATAGTTCTACCAAACTGGATTGAAACCGTGACTATGGCTTTCATGGTCACATGGTCTATTACCTGAGCTATATTCTACAAGAGTTTTTGGCATTGGTTCGAATCCAATTCTATGGCTTTTCAAAATTTTTGTTCTAAACAGGAACAAGAACCCATAAGACATTATCAAGGATGAAAACTGAATGACAGGCTCAATTTCTCCCTCCATGTCTGTTTAAGAACAAAGGCTTTTGTTTGGTCGGCAATAAGGGAAAATAAGAGCAAAACTAACATTATGATGTGTAGAGCCACGCAAAATGTTTATTGGTGAAAATAAACAATGCGAATTTACCTAGTTTTATTTTAGTTTTATTTGCATTTGTAAAAGTCAGTCGCCTATAATATCTGGTATTAGTGTTACTAAATTATTGCAAGAAATAGAAAAATGCAAAGATATTATATCATCTTTCCCAAAAACCAAAAGTTTTTAAAAAAGCCATTTGAAAAAAACCCTAAAGTATTCGGTTAGCTGCCATATAGGCTAACACAATTTTAAAACAAATTAAACTATTACAAATGATTAAAAGATAGAAATGCTGCTCTTTCATAAAATAGCAGATATCGAATTGTTCTCTATTTTTCAAAAAATAGGATATTGTAGCATATATTTCCTATTTTACAGCTTTATTTTACAAGATTAAAAGACTATATCACAGTAGGGTTTTTGTTAGCTTGACGTTTTAATTAGGTCTAAAGGAAACCTTAGCCCCAGTCACCAACTTATCCAATTATTTTGAAGTGGGTGATATCTGTCATTTTTCATACAGTACTACTCGCAAGAGATATTTTTAATTATTACTAAAGCACCAATAATTGGTTTTATTTTTCAAGGGTGGGGCATAGGAAAATCTATTGCAAATCTGAAAGAATTTATGCACAACAAATATGAAATTTCAATGACATTGTCAGAGATCGATGTTAATCTTCTTTCCAAGAAATCGTGTATGAGAAGACAAGACAAAAATCTACAAAAGTCGAATTTCTATGGAAAAGACAGAAACATGCCAAGGCTTATTTGTGGTGTTTCTAAAAAGCAAGACATATGCAGTGGTGACAGTGGAGGGCCTCTTATTTGTGACAAAAAAGGAAAAAAAATACTGTTTGGCTTGATCCTTATTGGCGAGTCTCTTTGTCGCCCAGGACTTGTACCAATGTACTTTACTGAAATAGCACCACATATAAATTGGATGCTAAAGACGATGGCCTAACTGTGAAAGTTCATATATCATGCCTTATAAACATATGTATTTCATATACTCTGGCAGATAAATCTACAGTATCTCCAGCGTATATTCTCCCAACCTGATGTCATGCAAATTATTTTCTGAAATTCAATTTCATTTTTTGTATATCCTTGAAAAGGAATAGAGTAATGTAAGACATTTATTTTAACATTCCTTAATTTTCCTCTGGTTTCAAAAAATAAATTTAAGAGCAGTTCTGAATAGTTGATGTGTTTTTATGTAACATCCAACGTCAATGGTTATATATTACATAAAGTATAACCAAATTTCCTTTTTTGTATAAGAAGCAAGGATACTTGGGCTCTTCTCCAGAATATCTTTAGTAATGAAATAGAATTTGTAAAATTTACATGTATGCATAATGACTGAGAATATATTTTGTAACATTAAGGGAAAACTGCATTGAGAGCCAAGTATTCTTTTATATTTATGTATTTCTGAATATTTTAGTGGGATTTGCCCCTTTTTACTAAGTATTCCTATTACTGTATGCCTTCCTTAACGTAACATACAAGTAAAAATCTAAGTTAAAATAAATTGTAAAGCGTGTTAAAACAAATCATTTAGGTACTGAATGCAAACTGCTATTGGCAACCGTCTTTTTTTATCTTGTGATATCTCCAGTGGAATATTAACCTTCAAACATATATGGAAAACTGCAAGTTCATCATTCCTTAAATTCATCAAAATGTTTTCTTTATGGTACCTTTTTATGCAACGAGTTAAAAGATTTAATGGCCTGTAAATAAGTATCGTGCTTTCAAATTTAAGTCTAACCGTTGATATTTTTGCTAAATAGGAGCTTTATTTGAATTCTCTTTTCATAATTGTTTTCTTCTTGTGATAGCCAACATTATTTTGGTAGGGAAAACATGATTGTAAATCAATAAAATCAATGTTCACTGTGAAAATGCTAGCCTGTACAGGAATTGCTTATCAGTCGATATCTCTCTTTGTTGATTGTTATTACTCAAGTTTAAATTAAATTAAAAAACCAAAAGAATTTATGGTCGTTTTATTATTTAAGTATATTACCAGTTTCGCAGTAACTTTTAATTTCCTAAACACTTTGGTTTTATTAAACACCATTCCATGATGTGCTTCTGAGCTGACTATAGCCTCACAATATTATTTATACCTGTGGTCAACTGAAATACGTTATGTTTCTGTAAAACCTTCATCTGTCTGCCTATCTACCTATCTCTCTCTCTCCATCTATCTCTCCATCTATCTCTCCATCTATCTATCCATATATCTATCGGTCTATCTATCCACCCATCAATCAATCAGTCAATCAGTCAATCAGTCAATCAGTCAATCAGTCAATCAGTCAATCAGTCAATCAGTTTATCAGTCTATCTATCCATCTATCTATCTATCTATCTATCTATCTATCTATCTATCTATCTATCTATCTATCTATTTAAACACGACAAGTAATCAATACTTGCACATAAATTGACAGAAGAGAGGGGGCATGTGTTATTAAGCTAATCACAGCAAAGCAATGACATGAAAGTCTTTATGGTAGGCGCGGAGATGCTACTTTCAGCAAGCTGATTCCAGCCTCTGATACTTGATAAAGTAAATGTCAGTCCTAGTCTTACCTAAATCATTTGGAGTTTTCTAGAGTTTTCTCGATGTTCCAAGGAGCACCCTTTTAATGTAAAGGTGAAAGAAGTAGTGAGAAGGCAAGTCTGGATGGCTTAAAGCATGCAATTTTTAGAGTTGTAAAACTCTGATATTAGCATGTTTTAAAGAGACATGTATTTTTGTTGTTTTCCTCGAAGCGTCATTAGACAGAGTCAAAATAAAAAGAACAAGAGAGAAATTTTCTGGCTTGACTGTCTGGGTTGGGGAGTAGAAGGGTTGAGAAGTAGCCAGACAAGTAGGATTCTTGTAGCAATAAAATATTGGAGCGACCACTCCAGCATGTGAAGCAAAAATTACGGCAAATCCTGAGTAAGAGGCTACATCACTTGTAGAAACTAACCTAGTGCTGAAGTAATACCAAAAGGAAGTTGTTTCTTGAGATGTTTACCACTAAGTGTACTCAAAATCAGCTGTCATTCATTGCGTAGTCCGAGCTCTTTCTGATTATAAGCATCTGCTGACTCTATTTGATAAATTCGTTACCACTAGCTAACTCTCACATCAAATACCTAGGAAAAACAAAAGCATGGATATTGAGTTTAGGCTGTGAACTCATGAAGTCTGGCCTAAAGGCTGTAAAAAGCCTACTCATTATAAGTATTTGCTGAGGCATGTGTCGTGGCTTTGATTTATATAAAGTAGATGGTTTTGAAAATAATGTGCTGGCATAGAAATGCAACTGCACTGCCAGTAGTCCAAGGAAACAATATTTTTCCTGTTACAATATCTAACCCCATGACAGATATGTTGCTTTCAATGTTGACCAAAGAAATAACCATATATTTTCCAGATAAGACCAGGTAGATAGCAGAAAACAATACACAAATGTTAAATACCGTTAGAAGGATAGTAGATAACATTAAACAGGTACTGAATAACACGAGAAACTGAACGTAGCTGGATAAATACTAGACAAAAGTCACATGATACTAAATAAAATTGTATTCTATTTTAGAAATGCCCTTTTAAGTACTGACGGGATCTATACTGTCGAACTGACGATCTCTTACGCTGCTACAATTACAGTCCCTTCAAAACGACAGCAACTGGGAGGATGGTCTTTTCGACCAGGCTAAAGACAAGGAGCAGTGAAGTCTACTGAAGCCGTGCTCTTATTGTTTTTTATTTCAATAGCAGTGGAAACTAATCTTGCAAATTTCAAGTCATTGTCTTTAGTCTTAAAAGAACTTAGTTATTTACTAAAGATAAAGATCTTGTACGACCTGTTTGATCTTGACGGCCCTTAGCTGAGGCGAAATCAGGCCTGGTTGCATCCTGATGTATATATGAGTCTAGCATTTTGAACTGAGTCATTAGCTCTTTGTTGTAGCTCGTTTCAAAATCGGAACCTTTCTTTGACAATAAACCGTTTAGGGTCAAACAAAGCTTTCGGCGAGACTAATGAAATTCATGACTGGATCACTGGTCTCCTCGTGAGATTTGCTGATTAATGACGCTCGATGGTAATTTGTCAGGTACAGTGTAACCACCTTAGAAGCTGGCAGTGAGTTTCCTCTAGTAAATATATAGTAAATATAGTTAAGTCTCCCAAACGTAACCTGCAGGCCACTCTGCTGTTAAATCAAATGGATGAAGATTTGAAATTTCTAGTGCTTGAAGCAGCGTGACTGCGGACGATATTTCTTTTCCTCCGTCGAAAAGTTGCTAATGAAGCCTTTCATTTTGATTTTGATTCTCCATCTCTGACTTTCATATAATCCTAGTTTTTCTTTATCTGCTGCCTCATCTCTATTATTGCTATTAAAAGGGTAAAGAACGTATTCCATTTTGAAAAATATCTTTTCCTGTCTATCGTAACTAACCGGTCTTCTTTGTGGTTTTGAAATAACCTGCCGGCTATGCCATTTAACTCTTATTTTCTTACAACATTATTTTCTTGAAATAACAAGTGAGACTTTCTTTGGCTATTATTTCATTATTATTTGAAGATTTTTATTTTACACAAGTGGACCCAATTAGAATCGGAGCTCAATATTGAAATACAGTTACTAAAGACCAACATGCGAAGCTGAAACAAAGCGTCCCAAATGCCTCTTTGACAATTTTGTAGAAGGAAGATACTGATATTTACTACATCCCTCCGTCCTTGACATCACTCAAAGATTCTATTTTCACTTTTCCAACCGAATCTTGATCCTTTCTGAGAAAGAACATTTTTTTAGAATTCCCTGCAAAATTTTTACACTTTTTATAACTTTTGAACAAAGATGTTATCGGGTCCATCTTTCAAGTATTGCAAACCTTATTCAACCATAGCTTGTCTCCCATCTTACTGTGTGTCTTTTTTAAGTGTAATAGTAGTAAATGGCATATTTTAGGCTGCTCTTCATAGTCCCTAGCCTCAGGATGGGTAAAATCAGTTCTAGATATTAGACGTCCCCTCAATCCTGACTTTTTCAAGTTTTCTATTAGATCCTTTTTTTGTTGGGAGGATTTGTTTCTGTTGTAAAGTGTAGAAAGGCTGTAAATAATCTTCTGTTATGGATGGTGTGGAAATGTATGAGCTTTACAGGTACAGTAAAAGGATCACTCTTTCTATAGTGGCGAACAAATCTTTTGTAATGATGATCCCCATAGGACATCTAAGAATGATAACAATATATAAAAGCAAACTTATTTTGACCACGGCCAACAAAAAGTCACAGAGCTAATTGAATATGGTGATAAAGTTGTTACAAAGATAACAATAATGGTTAGATCACCTATTTATTCCTATAAAGGTCAACCATGCTTTATATAACTGGTATTGTCAGATAACATAGTAAGAAAATTCAAAAATTTGAACTCTATTTCCATATGTTCAATATTTGCACGCACATAACTGACAATTTTTTTGAATTCGGTTCAAAATTGTACTTTTGCACACATCCAAATTGTAAAAAGTTTTATGAAGTATAATTGCTTTAATCTTGTGCAGCCAAATAGAATACTAGAAAATTAAAAGCGTAATTTGATTATTTAGAGAAGTATTTTTGTATGTCAAAGGGTTATACAACAAATGTTTTATGGCTATGCATAAGCAACTTAGTTAAGCTTAGGGGGTTTTATTGGACTTGATACTGCTGTCAAAAATATTATGACATGTGTTTCATTGAGTTATGCGTCGCTAAAAATATTTTGCAGGATGCTCTTGGGTTTAAAAACATGTACATCTATTTTATTAACAATATATTCATGTCACCATTATTGTTTCAACTTTTCAAAGTGTAGAAGTTGTCATGCTATTAAATTTGACTTACAACCATGACTGACTACCTGATTAATTAAAGTGCAGTTCGTACCTACGTACATACCAATGTATAGTTATGATTTTTATCCTAAGCCACTTGCTTGTTTGACGGCAGACTGGTAGAGCTGTTGTTCCTCTGTCTATTATGAAGACAACTTGCAGTTTACTTTCCTTTTAGATTGGGGATATGTTTATAAGTTGAAATAACATTTCATCAGATTCGAGGATCAGCTTTCAAAAAAGGTTAACTTATCTGTACAAAAATTGTACACCCTAGAAATTTAAATTTAAATGTATACTTCCAAACTTTTCTTAAAACACATTTCTGACCATGACGCAAATCGTGAACGGTACCTTCTCTCTCTTACCTCTTTGTATTCATGGAGTGACTGATTGCTTGAGTCCCAAATGTCTCTATTATGCATAGCCGTTTTCCTATTTTGTGGAATATATCTTTAAAAAGCTATTTTGTAGAAGTGATTTAATTCACATTAAAAGTGAGACATGAAAACAATAGCATTTTTTGAAAGGGGGTCCTCGAAAGAACTCACTACAGTTTCAAAAGTGAGCGATCTCGAAGTAAATGCAACTCGAAGGTTAACATAATTTTAAGTGGCTATCAAGAAATTCTCTTCACGCAACTGTGGATTGTAAGCTATGCCCTGCCTTCTCCTAACAACACTACCAAAGTAAGCACATTTTTAGTAACAATTCAGTAACTAAAGTAAGATTTTGTATATTAAATTGAGAAAGATATAAAAGATTAAACATTCGACTTCTGTCGAAACTTCGCACAGCTTCTTCTTTTGTGGTTGTGGTTTAAGCCACTTGCTTCAAACCCGAACTGTCTATCTAGAGTATATCAGAATTATTGTCATATATCTCAGTGCAGGTTCTGAGTATTCCTAAATTAGCAACGAACCTTTTCAGTCATATTCCCTATTTCTTTTCTGAAAAGCTAAATTGCTTTTCTTGTATATTATTCCACTGTTAAATAAAGCACTTACTTGAAGAGTAAATTAGTGATATTTGAATAGTTTTTACAGAAAGCCACTCGCATTTAATTGGTAAAAAGTTTCCCTTTTAATTGTACTAAGCTAACAAATTTAGGGGAGTCGTAAGTACTTTTTTACCATCACGTGAGCCAAACAGACTGTGAATATCTAAACATAACGCTAAAACGGACGGCTATCTTTATGTACTGGAACCAAAAGCAAAGCAAATTACTTTTTGTGGCGCTTTTTACCTTGCTCTAAAAGGTAATGACTTAAGGCTGACTTCACAATATTCGGATCTTTCTTTACAATGAGTAACCTTGTACCGTTGTTTAAGCTGTTAGAAAAACCAACTAAATTTTTAGGCGCATAAAAAACCTCCAATAATATATTACTGGACGTTTTTAATGATAACATGATGTGAAAGATTGCAAGGTAAATAAAAATTGTAGTCTTTTCTACTATCTTGCAGATGAAATGCTGCAAACTCTTGCCGAAACACATAGGTATAAATCATCTTTTTTCTGTGTGTTTAAGTATAAAGTTTATGTGTCCATAAACAAATACTAAATTTTAATAACATGATAAAACCATATTATATTTCTTGTGAGCTTATTAGACTTTTATGTAATAATTTGAAGCTTATCATCTTTGTTGCCAAATTACAGACTTTTAAACTTTTGATGAAAGATAAGAAAGAAAGAGATGCAAAATAGAAATCATCAAACTGAAGCAAACAATTTACTATCAGTTCGACAACATTGAAAGACAGATGTATAGTTTATTGTAGCGAAAGGCATCTTTTGTGACAAGAAGGCAAATTATTAAATTGTTATTAAGTAACTACAGGAGAATATTTTTTGAAATTTTAGGTGACACATCCCCTAACATCGAATTACCTGAAAGAAGGAGCCTGCACTTGATCTTAACCCAAAGTTTGAGCATTTTTTTAGCAAGAAGATAGTTTTTAAAGGTAACATTGCTTTGTTTCCCTTAGATGTTATGTATTAAACACAAGATGTGTGTAAAAGAGGTAGAAAACTAGAAACAACAAGCAGGCAATAGGTCATGAGTTACAACAAAGACCTACACCTTCACTTTTTATTTCCTGTTTACTCCTTACGACAATGATTTTGGTTTGGTCAATATGGCCCGATGGTTTTGGAAAGAAAATGGTATTAATTGTGATTTTCACAAAAATCATTTATTATTTATTCGTAGCTTAACTAATCAACCCTTGATTATCAAAGAATGATTTTCTTAAAAAGTGGAATTTTCTGAACTGTTGTAAATTAATTGAATCATTTATTAAAATTCTAATGCAGTAGTTTCTTTCATAAAACTGCAATGGCAACTGGGACTACAAACCATTCTTTCATTTAGTTATTGTTGCCAATAATTGAAGCTAATTACAGAGCGCCAAATTGTAACTTTGATTTAACTCCTCATACTCAGACATAAAAGCAAATGGCACGTCTGCAATAATTTAGTAACATAAAACAGCACCCGTCTAAGAATACCGATATATTGGTCTATGGGATTCCATTGGTATTATGGAATGGACAAACATCTGATACGGATATTGCTTCCAAATGTACTTAAAATATACAAAAATTGATGCGGGTGACAGTAGCCATATGCGTTTATTGCTTATCGTGTACATTTTAATGTTATCGTCTTAAAAATGCTTATCAGAAAAAGCTTATCAGAAATTATCTTCAGGTGAAACGAAGGGTGTAGTTTTCATTATTGAAGATAAACTGAGCGTTAATGATTTTATCTGAACGAAAGTTTCACATGGTGAAATTAAACAAGATGGACAACTTTTAAATATCAAAATGCGAGAAAGGAATTTCTTAGGAGATAAAAGCCTATTTTATGGCCACCCATTGTTGAAAGATGCAAAAGGTAGACCCATAAATGAGTGGCAAAGAACATTTCAAAAAGACCTCAAATAATGTGGTAAGACGCGGATGAGCAATTAAAGATTAGCAACAGACATGAAAGAAATTGCATTTTCTGCCCGACTCATTGTAACTTACTGAAGGAACCATGTCCAAGTAATAAGAATTCTTAAAATCTATAAGACATCTTTGACATGACTAATAGCGGTTTGTATAGCTGGTTTTCTCATAAACTCGAGAAAGGGTTTGGAGTGATTATCTCTCTTTTGAAAAATACCTTTGAATTTCACGAACCTTCTCTGTGACAAGACTGTACACTTCTTTGTATTAAAATTTAAAACGGGGTCAGTTTCCGCTCTTTCCTTTGCTTACTGTTACAGCTATCTGGCTTACTTGAACTAAAGTGGATATTTATTTACTACTGACTAATCGGAAGGTGTTCAAACAGAGAAACTTTTCTTAAAAATGTGATTTAAATAAAGGTAAAATTGATAATCATAGAAGTATAACAAAGGTTATTCTGCAATTCTGAACATTACACCCTCTAATATCTTCAAGGGTCAAAGAGCCAAAGGGTCCTGACTTCGATTCTTTAATCCCTTTTATTAATGAAGTCAGGTTACATTACGTTACCTTCGACTGACAACTAACTTAAATGTTTGAGATATTCGTAACACAAACCATGTTGCCACCAAGAGCAGTCATTGCATCGCAGCCCTCTAACTTCAAGTTATATTCTTCCTGTATGTGTGTCAGGAATTTGCCAATGTGAAATTTTATATTTTTGCTGTATAATTTCTTCGTGTATTGGTAGGGAAATCTGGACATTTAATCTTAAGTTTGTTAAAGCCAGTCACTGGAAAAATATCTGTTGTGAATATTAAAATGTTACAATTTGAAATTTGTTACTTTTTGTTATTTTTTACTAAGTAGCTTCTTTTCCTGTTAGCCATTTGTACAATTCAATTCAATTTTTCCGGTACTAGTTGGACTTGGAATTCTTCAACAAAATTGTAGTATTGGTTTTTCCCATGCATCCAATGCTCCATAAATAATATTTTCTTTTCTTACTTTGGTTGTTTGATTCTTTTCTTTTTCCTTTCATGTAATCAATAATACAACTTACACCTAATTCTTGCACTGGTATAGGGATCTTTCTATTTGGAGTTGCTTTCTATAGTTCTGTTCTTTACGCCCTTTTACAGATTTAGATACTTTTCCTGACATAGTTCAAGGTATGACCTATAATGATTTCTATTTTTTTTGTTTAACCTTTGTTAAACCTAGTCTAAGTGTCGATATTTTTACTGAAAATTATAACAAAGTATCACTTTTACATTGTGTAAATGAAGCTTAAATCCCTTTAGAGTACATTGAACTATAAATAACTGTCTACGTTTTGCTTGTTGAAAAGCGTTATACAAGAAAGCGAACGAGAATTAGTCTATTCTACATTTTATTGAGATCTGATTTTTTTCTCAGTTGCTTTTCTCTGAGACTACTAAAACAATGCCTTTAATTAAGGCAATTTATAAGTTACTGTATTATTATTCTAGTTGAATCTTAGTGATGTTAGTATTTTCATTTAAGGCTAGAGATATCTTGCATTATTTGTTTCCAATTTCTCAAACAAGAAACACAATTAATGTTGCCTGAGCATTTCTATGATCTCTCTAGCAAAGAGGGTTAGCCTTAATTACCAATATAAAAGTGCAGTTATTGAAAAAAATTTTTCCAGAAGGAGAGAAAAGCTTCAAATTTACTTAGCCTTCACCGTTTCTGCTGTTAAATTTTCCCCCTCAATTTTAGGCTAAATATAAGCCAAAAGAAAACGATCCAAAATTGACACAGGTGGTGAAAGAGGTCTTTTCAATGTAAAGGCTATTTAAAAGAAAGAGAAAAATTGTCCCTGAAAGATTTGTAGAACTTAGACTTGCAATCTGTAAGTATAAAATTTGTAGTCTCTTCATGTTGGCTTTTTGTATATAAATACATATATATATATATATATATAGAGGGAGAGAGAGAGAGAGAGAGAGAGAGAGAGAGAGAGAGCAAGAGAGAGAGGTAGAGAGAGAGAGAGAGTTGTGTGTGTGTAGGCCAAATAGAATTAATGACCAGATAACTTGCTATGTTAAACGTTGGTGTCAGGGAACTTTGTAGTCCTGCGCTTAAGATATACATTTCTTACTTTTCATTTAACTACTACTGAGAAAGCCACCTGGTTTAAGTATGGAAATTATTTATTCCTTTTATCAAAGATCAAGGGTTTCAATCGAAAAATAAATTTGATTATTCAATTTAGAAAACTACAGTTTGGTGACAGGATACTTTGTGGTAAAAACAGATAATGATATTTTTTGAATGTCATAATCGGTCATCCTACAAGTGCTTGATTGCATGGATCTTATTTCAAAGACAAGGACTTGCAATCCAAAAATGAATGTAAACTGGCAACGAAGAAAACTCAAGGCTGGTGTCTGGGTAATTTTCAAGTCTGCACTAAACGTAGTCTATGTTATTTTGTTTGACGACCACTTGGGTAGGTGTCAGAGGCTTAAAAGTGTCACTTGATCTTTGTATAAGAAATAAATATTGTTTCTGTTTTGTTGTGCCATGGCATATACATGTAATGGACAAATCTTTGCTTGTTCCTCCTCCATTTCCTTCTCTCTCTCGTAAGGTGCCCTGGTCTTCCTTCTAGACATTCTTTATCTTCTTCACCAAGTTCGAATGTCTTTAACTTCTGCCTTCCTCTCCTCTCTCTCTCTCTCTCTCTCTCTCTCTCTCTCTCTCTCTGAGCAAATCCTCAATAAATCTCAACGGCTTCCCTCTGATTGTATCCATCTTTGTCTTCATTTTTCTCAACATCCCACATTCATCATTCTGTCTTCTGTAAAATCACATTTTTACAGCTTCAAGTCTCTTTTCCATGTTTTTGCATATCGTCCAAGACTCAGATCCATACCTTGGGACCGACAAGATGTATCACTTCAATCGACTTTTCTTGACTTCCACTTTAATTCTCTTTACAAAAAGTGTTTTTAAAAGTTTTGTTGCAAGTGCCATCCTGCACGTAAAATCCTTACCTGGCCTTCCATCTGATGCTATCCAAATTTCCAGCTATTCAAAACTGTCCTTCCACTCCATCTAAGCTCTATTCATCTTACCACTACATGCCGGTATTTTGTATTTCTATTGAAAAAATTTAATTGTGAATCCTAGCTTTTCACTCTCCTCAGTCACAATTTGAATGAATCTTTGAAGCTTCTCTACATCTGTAAGCAAAGCCGTGTTCTCTGCATACCCCAGATTATTATAATTCTTTATATCTACGTGTATCCAAGCGCTAGTTTGATTGTGCTTAGAATTTTTTCATTTCACAATTTGAAAAAGGATGGTAAAAAATACAATCTTTCTGGGAGCTTTGTGAATGTCAATCCAGTTGCCCAGCTCTCCATACAATCTGATGCCTGTTCTGCGGTCACAATACAAATTTCGAATCATTGTCAGATCTTTATCATCAATATCGAGTCCTTTCAACATACCCACATGTTCTTTATGTTTCACAGAGTCAACGCCCTCGCGTTGTCAATTAAGAGAATTGCTCAGCAGCTCCAAAAGTAAAGGGACGGACCAGATCAGATGTTGATTTTAATTTAATTTGTTTATGATGGGAGCAATAATTTAATTGCTCTTTGATCATTTCATCAAACGCCTCAGCTTGCATGGGTTATCTTTTCTATCAGACACATATCCTTCAACTATATGGATATTATCGTGTTGCAGAAATGAACAATGTAGCGCCTATTGAACCTTGCTTGGCATATTACTACTAGTACTACTACAACAACAACTACTACTACTACTACTACTCTTGCTACTACCAATAATAATAATATCATTATTAAAATAATTATAATCGTAACAGAAAGAGATGAAGAAATTATGACATAGAAAAGTAATAAATAAGGTTGCACTATTTGAATGCAAGATATTTAAATTATTGATAAACTCTAGTTTATTTAGTTCAATCGAAAAAATAAAGAGTTTGAAAAAAAAGCTAAAGGACAGTTTTACTCATGAAGAATTTCTTAGTGTAATACCTGAAAAAAATTGTCCTATAAAAATACAACTTATGTTATCTATCCTAGTCTTATTTTTGCATTTTATATCATTCCAATATACCTAATAAATCCAAGTCGATTTAAAGTCAATAAATAAATGAAATGATATCTCTAAATCAATATCGTTTTGTTTTTCTTTCTTATTCTTGAATTGTGTTACGTATCCAATCAACATACTTTGAAATTTCACCGATGTATGTAGAAAATGAACCAAAACGGCAATAAGTGTCACCGGCAAGAATTAAACCCTGGAGAACTTGCTTTCCCTCTTTCTCGCAAATCACTGGGTTTCCGGCATCACCAATACATGCAGACTTTTTGCCTGACAGTACAGGGTCTGCGCATATTATTCTAGCAAGATCCTTATCCTTGCCGTATAAAGCAATTTTTGATGACTTGATTTTATCTTGTTTTATACATTTTTCCTTAGTAATAAGCTTCAAATCCATCTCATGTAGCGTATCTGGTACTCTGTACAAATTGAAATAAACTTCCTTTGCATTTTTTATTGGTGACAACTTTCCCCAACCTAGTACGCAGGAAAAAAACGCATTAAAAAGCTACTTATATCTTCAAAAGTCAATCCAAATATTAAATATTTACAGCATTACTTGAATTAAAGTTACATGCTGAAAAATCTTGGTTAACCAAGTTTTAGTGCTATTTAATTTTGCTTTTAAAATCACAAGGCATAAAGAAATCTTGTGAATTTAAAGGCAAGGCGTAAGCACAACCTTTAACATATTCTAAAAAGTTATGAGTTTATCACTAGGGTGCTGAGAAACGTTCGTTTATGAGGGAGAAAATCCTAACTTATCTCATATAGAGGCTGCGTAAGAACAGATGACAAATATTTTAGGACAGCTCTCAAAAATTGGAATTTTGTTTGAAGTGTGTAGACCTCAAATGCTAAAGTTGGTCGCAGTAAGGCCTTAAAAGTTTCATGTGAAAGAATCCAGACAAATGGTGTGAAATGAAAGGATACTTGGGTCACACTGTTCTGGGATCTCTTTAACTGTACTTTAAGGATTTGTATTTTCTTCTGAAAAATCAGTTGTCGAATCGTATTTAGGGTAATTGTAAATAGTATATGAATAGCATTGATCTGGGCCATTTTACGTGAAATAATAGCATCACTGGTCTTTATGTTAAGGATAAGATCACGTTTTTATCAGTGATGCTATTTGGGCTTTACAAAGGTGTTCTTTTACTTCATTTTGAGGCTAGTTGTTGGCAGCATAGTACGCAAAAGTACTAATTTCCTAAAATTAACATATTGATTTCTATTTTTAATGTTTTTATAGGCAATGAATAAAAAAAGTATCATCAGATAGATAAAAACTCGATCCGGTTGGGTTTATCAGTGTAAGTTCATGATTGGAAACATTAATTAAGACTGATCAATAAATTAACACGTGACTAACATCTACAGTAAACAACCTTACAAAAAGATTGGCTTTAGTACATTTGCAAGGAATGAGAGGTAAAGTTGACTAAAGACAAGGGCACATTTAATTTTCAAAAGGCGATCAATTAATCAGACTAGAAATTTATTGATAAGGAAGAACCTTAAATGCCCAGATAATGTCAACATAAACGAGATGAAAGCGTTTAACAGTGATAATTAATGTTACACCGGACTAATATGCCAATCCTATCTAGGAGGTCAAAAAATTGAAAGATACAATTCTTCATTTATCTCCCTGTTCTTACTTGATCTTGAAGAAGATAACTAGGAAATGAGAACATTAGAATCAGTTTTAGTTTCAATGAATTATTTTAAGATTTTGTTAAGTATTCGTTTTTGTCTATTATTTGATTTTTTAGCTTCGTCTTCAAGTTTGTTGATTACGTTTATCTGATAAATAAAAATGAAGATGCGATGCTAAAATTGAAAATTGTTATGCGAGTACATAAGGTTAACAGCAACACCAAAAAGCATTAAAGCCACTGTCTTATATGCTTGCTTACATGGTTCTAAAACTTTACAACTGGAAGAAAAATCCATGACCAGATGCATTCAAGCATAAATGTGAACAGAATAAGAATTTCTGTTTTGGATCCTGTAAGAAATGAAGAAGTCAAAAGGAAAACAAGCCAGAAGCTGTATCAAGTGGAATTAAGGGGAAAGAAAGCAATCTTAGTAGAAAAGCGTTAATGAAATTAAGGAAGAAATCGTTTGACCTTACACATAAATAAGGGTAAGTAAAAAGAACAAATAGCAAACCATCTAGTACGTATAGCAGAACCACTGTCAAAAACTAGTTCAGGGTTGGTAACAGACAACAGTTGAAGAGATATGCAGACCTACATGGAACTAAGAAAACGAAAAGTAAACAGGTGCATCATTGCATCATTCCTATCAACTAAGGTTAAAGATATTATCTAATAATTAATAAAAAAGTCTGGACAACTTAAATGTTTTGTTCACTTAAATACTCTTTAGTTGTTCAGACTATATTTTTAATTATTAGATAACAAACTTAAACTTACTTGATATTTTGAAATCATTAATGAGCCTGTTTAGTTGTACTTTTCACTCTTAATTTTCTTTTATTTGTCTTACACTGAAACATACTTTTGCATGAAGACTTTTAAAAAGCTAAAAAGAATCCTTTGTTTTGGTGAAGAAAGGAGGTACACAAAACAATGTATGGTTGCTGAGACAGTAAAAGTCGTAGATGGCAAGACCTACTTGAGAGAGCCTTTGCTTAATATCCACGGAACACCCAGATAGTGATTTAAATTTCAAACATAATTTTCAAACAATAGGTGCCAGTTGGCCTCTTCTGGATACCATGGGTAGCATCAATAAAACATAGTATCAGCTTGAAAAGAAAATAACAGGAAAAAAAACAACTTCAAATAATGTATGAATTACAACAGAAGAAGAATCTACTCATAGTTGGAAAAACACTAAGATTCCATACCTGATAAGAGAGGAAGTAGCGGTTTTTTTGCATCTATTACTTACAATTTTTCTTATTTTAGATAAATTTATCTAGCATTTTACTTACCTGCTGTTAAACATTTGGCATTTTTGTCATTTGAAACGTCATCTCCAGGATCTGGTAGCTCCACTGGAGCAATGTCATCAGACACTCGTTTTGATAGTTTAATCAGTGCAATGTCATAGTCTAAACTAAGATCCCTGAGAGATTTCCGTTGCGCTGGAGTAACAAAATCTGGATGAACAACAATCTTCGATACAGTATAACTGTGAGCTCCTGTTGATGCGACTCTCTTTATTGTTCCTGTAGAAGTTGTCGTAAATTTCATATATTTTATGATAAAATTTTTGAACGTGTTTAGGTAGTAAGCATAGCAAATATATATAAAACTGTAAAACATGAAAAAAAAACAGTGAAAGGTAGAAATTTTTCTTCTTACAACAGATGATTACAAAGTGAGCTATTGGCATTTTAACCAGATCATTTTTGCAACAACATCTTTCATTTAAATGAAATTTATGGCTGCAAGATTGTGAGAGTGGGTGACATTCTGATAAGGACAAATGTGACTTTCATCCAATACTTTAGTTTTAGATATAGCTAATTACAGCCCAGCCCCTTTTAATTCAAACTGATTTTTGCTACCTTTCATATGCTAAAAGAATCTATTGTGGATTTTTATGGTTCATTTATTTTCTTGTTCTGCTTTTAGGTCATAAGATCAAAAGGAATAAAATTGAAAAAAGTTAGATTTCGTCAGATTTTACATTTTTCAATTGGGAAAGTTTGACATTTGTGCTCAGCCATTTCAACAAAGGAATGTTTTAATGAAAGTAATATGTGGAGCTCTTAACTAAAGTATCTTATAGTAAGGTATTTAGAGTTGCTAAAAAATACAAAACCAGCAGCTTCTTTCAGGATATCAAATAAATGCTCTTCAAACAACAAGGAAGTCATGATAACTTACTTAATTTGCAATATTCTCATGGAATTAAAACGTCAACCATAAATCTGACTATATTGCTGGTCTTGCATTATTGGTGATTGCGTGGTAAATTATCATGAATCAAATGATTTATTAGCATAAAAATAATAAAGAATAAATACACATTTTGTCTTAAAACCAGGAAATGTCATATAAAGCTTTAAAAAAACATGCTTCTGTGTCTTAATTATTATACCTTGTTTCTCATAACAAAACAAAAATTTCAGGTCGAAGCATATTTTCATTTTGTTTACCAAACTGTATGCTTTGACTCTGAAATGGTGCTCAATCATCAAGTTCTTAACAACTTTAGACCAGGGTACTCTCCTCTCTCTCTCTCTCTCTCTCTCCCTCTCTCTCTCTCTCTCTCTCTCTCTNCTTAGGCTGTGCTTGCTCCGGCAACATGGCGTGAGAGTTATGTCTCAGAAACTCTGTGCTGCACTGATGAACCCACAAAGGGCGAAACAGTACTGTCTGTAGCTTATGTATATATATATATATATATATATATATATATATATGTGCTTTTGTGTGTCTTTGTGTGTATGTGCGTATGTGTATGTGTGTGTTGTAAATTTGTACAATGTGATATCTAACATTTAAATCGCGACTTAAAACTGTAATTTTTTTCATGCTCCGAAAAAAATAACTTTTTCTTTCCAAAGCTTACATCACCTAATCATTTTCATTCAGGGAGTTAAAAGTTAATGTTTAATTCAGTTAATACTAGGGTAATCAGAAATGCACAATAGATACTTTAAAGATATTTTGACGTGCCCCAGTTAGAAATTAGTTTTCCTTTCAAAAACAGACCAAGTGAGTCATAAACATTCATCGTCATGAGCGCTATATGGCAGTAACCTTATTAGCAATACATCTTTGATTAAATTATTGAAAGCTTTGCTTTTAATAATTTAAGCAATGATGTATTGGAAGTGAATGTTACATAAAGTAAGTGTCTTTAAAACTGGTTTTTAAGATATTAAAAGAAAAATAAAACAACTTGAGACTCCCCTAGTCCTTTAACAGAAGAGTTGTCCGAGGCATAGGTGCGGTAAGATGAACAAACGTAAGCTCGAATGTTATATTTCTTAATACGACGTGGAGATAGATATGAAAAAATGCATCGGAAAAATGATTATGCAAGAAAAGAACCAGCATTGAAGAAACCAGGCAAATTCATATAGAAATCTTGTAACAGATAGATGAGTGATTTAGATAACATAAAAGAAATTTATAGGAAAATGAAATTTTTTTTTCATCCGAGTGAAGAATTGGGGGGAGGGGTGGTTAAGGAATTGGGAAACCGTAATGCACCAGAGGAACCAGAACAAAAGAAATTCTTGTATCTATACAGAATACTTTACTAAATAAATGAAAAATAGAAGAAAACTTGAAAAAAGTGATTTGAAGAGATCAAAGGTAAAATTTCTAGTCTTGAAATGTGAAATTGCATTGATGAGGAAAAATTGGAAAGTAATATTTTTTACATACCGTATCTGTACAAAGAAATCGAAAATGGATTATTAAATTATGGCTTTAATAAGTCATAGGAGTGAAGTACCTTTCTAAAGAATAATATATAGTATGAAAGGCAAGAAAAAAGCCCTAGAGCTACCACTTAGCAAGGAAAGGATGTAATGTAGAATATCAGGAAATAGTGTAGCTGTATTTATTTGCTAAAAATAAAAGGTTAAGCTGAGAAAATGAAAAATAAAAAAGTATAGATAATAAATTGATTTATACTTAAATAACTCAGTGAAACAGTTGTTTTTACCAATTCGTTGTTTATTACTTTCTTGCTGTTAAAAAAATCCAAACAAAGTATATGATATTGGATAAAAATGCGACAAGAAAAGGTTTTCGGCTACTTATTGATGATAAATAGTGCATCTGAAGGATATAAAATATAGGTTTTTTAAACTCTTCAGTTACATTCAGCTACAAAAAGAATAACGCATTGTTTACTCTTTTGCTTTATTAATAGTTTTATTAGGAAGTAGAAAATAACAGAAAATTATTATGATAACAAAGATATTTTGTATGTGAATGATATGGATTTAGGTTGTCTCTAAAGCTATCCTGTATCATCGTCAGAAGTATTAAACAAGAGGGCAAAGTACACATACATATTTCATTTTATTTAAAAACAAAAATTATTGTAATTATCGTTAATTTACATTAGTAGTATTGTTAACTTACATTAGCACTCAGATAGAATATACGGATGGTGCTATGAATTTCTTACATCTTAAGTAACATAATTGTACTTTACTTGTTTGAAATCTAATAGGTTTACCGGATGCCAAATTTTGATTAAGTTGTTTACTACTAGTGGAAACCTCCGACAACTAATAAGGTCAGCGCACATAGCTCAGCAAAATGATTAAGAGTATTCTTTAAAGTGAATCTTATGAAAAAAAATTAACTAGTATTAAGAGTTAAGGTGGAGGGGGTAAGATTGATCATATTTATGAACATTCTAGGGATAAATCTTTGGTCAAATCATTGAAAAAGTTGAAGAGAATGGATTTCTTAAAAGATACAAGGATATTTAATACAGGTACATTTAAGTAAATAAACAGATAAATCCTGGGATCTCTTTTAGACATTGAAAATTTAGCAGATATAGATGAACACGATAACCACACTTGGAGTAATAAGGCGTTTGATTTTGAAGAATTTTTGAAAATGTGGAAAATTATTGCTTGGCAGAAATGACTTTAACTCTTTGGTACAAGATTAGTCTAAATATATTAAAGAATATACTATTACCAACTCCAACGGTGAGGTATTTTGGCTTTCCAATGATATCCTCAATGCAATGAGCAGCTGTTATAACCCATTGATTGCTAATAAGTGCTCCTGCACATGTTTTCCACATTGGCTTTGGCTGCAGAAAGTTTAAATAAATTTCAAATTGCCATTTTTTCTCATCTGTTACTTTATCCCCATTTATTATGCGGCGTTCAGGAACTTGCCTTTAAATAAGACAAATATATTTTCTGGTTTAATGAAGTTAAAATATAATTTATTTAATTTAATGAAAAAAATAGATTTACTGTAATATTTCTACATTAGCCCAACCTAAGGACTTGAAATGGATTCTTTTAACACTTAATTTGCTGGACAATAACCTTCTATCCACTGTCAGTGCTTTTTGAAATCATAATATTTATTTCTTAGGCATCGAAACAAATCAAACCTAGACCGACAATTTCTACAAATATACACACACTGGAAAGTAAAGTCAATTTAATACTCACGAAGTTAAAATTGCATGGACTAAATTTTGTATCATTCTTAACTTCTCAACTTACACAACTAAAATACTTTATGTCCTTGAATGGCTTTTCAAAGTGCGTTACCCACTCGAATATTCGCCGATACAAAGCTAACGTTAGAAAAAATTACCAGGACCTGAAAAGATTCAGTTTTTGACTCTATGAAAATATGAAAGTAACCATGTTTTGTCCGACAAAGCACCCGCATTGCACCCTCAACTTCCCAGAAAGGAAACCTTACTAACCAACTCACGTGTCCAGAATGCTGAGGAAAATACATAGGAAAAGCAGATCGGAATTGAATTACACGCTTGACTGAACACGATTCCCGAGAAGATCCACCAATATTTGGCTGTCTGTCACTCGTTGCACAAAATTATCAATAAGTTCTCACTGCCCACAAGCTGTGATGACAAACCAATTGTTTAGACCACCAACGGACAAAATCAAAAAGCAGTGTTAACTAACTTTTAAATTATTTACAACAATGAAAGCATGTTTACAATGAGGCAGTTACTATTTAACCGTCAAACGGTTGGACATCTCGAATCCTATCCTGCCGTCAGTGACTGGAAACCCTATTGTTCCTATTGTTACTAACCCTAGCCCTAACCCTAATGTTGTGGCTTGAACAGATGGACCAATGAAATTTTACTTCGGGTAAAAGACGGCAGAATAAGTTTCTGTTTAGAAAGCCGTCAGATGGCCAAATAGACACTTCGTTACAATTACGATTTTTAGAATCGTTCCTTTTAAAACATGGGTCTGCAGTAATAAACAAGGTCTAAAGGCCTCAAAGAATTGCACTTATTTGAGTAATTTGCTTTCTTTTAGATCCCTTTCCTATTGTTTCTCGCAGCCTTGGCAGCTGCATTCAGTGAACAAATAGCCAAAACTGAACATTTAGTTAAGAATCACAAAATAAAATAGTCGAACTATCGTAAACAAACGTAATATTTTATTTCGGTGTATTCGATACTTTGAAATCCTGGAAATGTTCAAATTCGGACTTTGCTTTCTAGCAAGTTATGTATCAAGAATGGTCTCAAAAATGTCCCTACGAATAAAACATGTTTATTGACCTTTACAATTACAGTACAAGTAAGGAACAAAAGATTTAGAGGAAGGTGTACGATCACTAAATATGTAAACCTTGTGAAATTTATGTTTTCGGTGACAATTTTGCAGGAAACAAGTTGACAAAGAAAATATAGACTTGTAACTTTTTTGAAGATGGAACTGGAACTAATTAATTCCAAATAAGTTGCTTTTAAGTTTCGCTCTTAAGTTTCCAATTATGGAGATCAATTTGATACTAAAGTCGATAATGTATAATTTATTCACTTGACTAATTAAATGACTTCTAAAATTTTCATTTACTTTCCACTATAGGCAATACTAATAAAATATAAATTTTCATTTTCAGCAATAGCTATAGTCAACAGGAATCTGGCCAACAAGCTTTATATGAGAACAGTGTGAGATTTATTTTTCCCATCTGATATCACTGTTTTGTCCCACTCAGATTTGGTCGGATACTACACACCTTATTAAATAAACATTAAAAGACGCAAAGCATTACCTACTAAAATGTACGAAATCCACTCTAATCTCAAAATCCAATTTTTTCATTCCACAAATAGCCAACCAAATCCCAAACTAATACTCTACGGCACTTCATTCAAAATTAACACATTCTGCAAACAAGAATATCGACTTTTCCACAGCCAACCAAACCTAGATTCTTACACAACCAACCAAACCTAGAATCTTCCAATGTTTTTAAAGATTGGAATTTAATCAACATTTTTGCATGGAAGAATGCCATTACTTCAATTATTGGTGTAGTCTGAATGCCGCAAAGTCCTTTTGCACTGAAAGCTCTTAACAGCAATAAGCCCCAGACAGCCATAGGAATGTCTCAGAAGACACAGTGATCTATTTCCACAATGATTTGTCTTCACTCCTGAGAAATGTGCTTAACTAACGTCTTAACGGCCAAGGAGACTTCAATGCACAAATTTGCTTGGTCCATAATGGCAACAAAGTAGCATACCATCAGACAATTAACAGAAACCGCAACTATCTCTTAAAACACTGCCCTCCATACCAGTGGAGTTTGTTCATAAAGAAAATGAATATCCGAACTCAATACATAGAAACTTCTGAGGCCCAACGAAATAAACTTAAAGAGCTAGCACACCTCAGACAGGTATATTCAATTAGAAAAACGTTATTTCTTGCAATTGAGCAAAGAAGAAAGGTCAGGGTGATACGACACTAAAATGAGTGATAGGAGTTATATCCTAACTACAATGTGTGCTTAAATGAAATAGCAAGAAACCGCACTTATTTGGCAAGTCGTAAATGAAATTAGCTGTGGAAAGAAAACATGCAGAGTAAAACTAAGGACAGCAGTCAACAAGGTCGTCTACACACGTGGAAAAGCTACTTTGAACATCTTGTTGAAAATCAATAACAGATAGTGAAATTATATTAACAGTATGTTAACTTTTGAATATCAAACTTGAAAAATTCATTTCAGAAGGGCTCCGTTGTTTCCTCAAAAATCAAAGCAGAAAAAATGGAATTCTTCCTTAAGTAAGGAAAACAAAAGCCCTAGACGATCCGCATAGAATTCTGTTACATTGACTACAACCAAAAGAAAATTAATGCTAGGACGCAAGGAAGGACACTCAAAAGGGAGATCTTAAGGCAATCGCCCTCAAGATCTCCCTTTTGATCATGTACATTAACTTTACATTTAGCAAAAATTTATAACATGATACTACCGAGCAGATTTGAAGTTCAGTGGAAAAATTCTTTCTCAGAAACCAAAACGGGCTTCGGAAGATCAACTGCTGGTCAAACTCTGACAGTAATAAGACCATTAGAAGGCTTTCGGGTAAGAAATCTGCTACTGCACTGTTCGTAGGTTGCTCAAAGGCTTTTGATTCAATTAAAGAGAAAATGTGAGACACATAATTCTTGTGTACGGAATGCCTTATGAGACCGTCAAAGAAATCATTATATTATGCTATGATTTGAAAATCAAACTCCATTGCTCAGACGTAGAAAATGTTATTTTTGATATCAAAGCGTAGATACATTTGGATGACACACTTACCCCATAATTATTCATGATTTGCATGGGCTAGACATTGTGAACATTACTTGCCATCTCCTACGGCCTTGGCTTTAGAATCAACAAAAACGAAGTGAAAGACATGCCTTTTTGATACCCTCGTCGTATTTCATAATACAGTAGAAACAGCAACTAAACTCCTATATTCTCTTGGGCAAATCAAAATTAGCTTGGGACTTTGTGTAAGTAAAAAAAAGACCAACTATGTGAACATAAACTCCCATGGAATCATTCGTTGTCAAGTCACTCTCTGAAATCAGTACCAACTTTCACTTATCTTTGCAGCAATAATGCTTTCTGTGAAACCGACATTGAAATCGGTATAGCAAAAGAGTGGTTAGTTCTCAAACGACTATTTGTCATTTAAAAATCAAATGTCACCAATGTCATGAAGAAAGCCTTTTTTGTAAAGCAGCAGAATCTGTGCTGCCATGTGAATGCGTAAAGACGACTCGACAAAAAAAGCTACAGAACACACTAAATGGCAACTGTTTGTGGACGCTTAGAGCCGTTACCTACATTTCCAGGCAGAAACATCCTACAAACATCCAATTCTATAACAAACATTTCTCGAACTCAGAAGTCATTCGAGAAAGGCGATTTAGAGTTGCTGGCCATTACTTCGAAATCCCCCAAAAAATTAGACATTATTTTCAGGAATCCACCTTATCACCATAGAAACTCAGAGAGAATACTGAAACCATTAACCATTAAAACAATTTATCATTGGAAAACATTTTAGTTTAATATACTTACTGAATATAATATCCTTTGTTTACATGAACAAGCTTCAAAATAATAATTGCTGCTGTTTGCATGAGAATCGTCATCTCTGATATCATGAAGTAGCCTAAAAAAGTTCAAAAGTAGAAAAGTACAGAATGTGAATATTCAGATTTTCACTTTATTGAGAGTTATATTTTTGAAGATTTTTTTTAGAAGATTATTTTTTGTTTTTTGTTTAAATTCTCAGTTTAAACGTCAGATCTAATTTTCATAAAGATGCTCTTTTGAAGAATCTAGACTGTTGAAAAGTCTCTTCTTTCTGTGGCAACATCTCACAAGAACATATAATTCATAGCATGAATACATTAAATATTTTCGTGATGTATATTAACGTCAATAAAATCGTCTGTTTTAATTTCAAGCTAAATAACTTACGAAGAAACAAAAGTAAGAGAAACCTGTATTGCTGCAGGCAACTATACAGGGCAACACCCACCTATCAACTTATCGCTAAATTCCAACATTGTAACCAGTTTCTAATCAACATGCAGTTACACTGCGTATATACAAATTTGAAATTCCTAATTACATAAAAGTCACGCATCTTTCTTTAACTAGAAAAAATTTCTAAAGAACGAGAAAACAAGAGTATCTGATTGTAAAAGCAAAATAATTGTGCTACCAGCAAAGGTCACATGTGACCTTGACATTTAATCAGTTCAAGTTTTTATGTCTCTAAAAGTAATCTAATCACAGGTAATATAAAAAATTATCTAGCCTTTCAGAAAAAGGTATCAAAATGGAAAAAAACATTGTTTTATTTGTTTTATTCAGACTGATTTCGTTAGTCTTAATCACTGAATAGAACTTAACTTAATAAAATAACTTCTAAAAAAATTGAAATTAACAATGAAAAGTTCATGAAGATTTTTTTTCTTGACTGTGGCTGAAAAAAGCAAACTCTCAGGTTAGAAAATTATACAAGGCCTAGCTTTGTTAGATGAATATACTTTTACTTTTTTATTGTTTTATTGAATAGATTTTAAATGTATTTCCTTTTGTGGTATTCTCAAAATTTGAACCTGTTTTGGTAAAGTTGACCAATATCTGATGAAACAAATAACTCAACTACCAAAAGTTGCATGGCATTGGGTACTTGATGTAAATAGGGGAAAAAAGAGTCTCCCCTACGAATAGAAGCTAAGAAGAAGCCAGTGACGTCGGTATAAAGGAAAGACCTGAAATTAGATAGTATATGACGGGGGTATAATATTGTTCTAATGTTTGGAAGAAATGAAAATGTATCAACTTTAAAACGTAAACGTTAAGCCAGAGTTCTTCGATAAGACTGGTATTTATGTCACTCATAATGAAGTCGACATAACAATCAAGATACTTAAAAAAGACTCCCTGATTTTGACATCCTGGAGCACTTTATTGTTGATAATACCTTACTTTCAAACGGAAGTGTTAAAGTCGAATTCCTATTTCCAAAGATATAACTTCTATACAATATAACAAACATTCCTTCCAACTGGCACCACCTGGTTAAAAAAATTCAATAGAAACTCATTTTCCGGTTCCTAACTATCGAGAAACCGTGGTCAACAAACTTACACCAGTGCATAGGATTAAATTTCTGGTAATGTGCATTATGGGAAAAAAGTCCAAACTGCCCATATTATTTAGTATTAATGTATTGAATAAACGTATTGAAGTACGAACTACATTGTAGGGAACAGAGACAATTTCTCTTTAGGACACAGTGTTGGAATACAATTGCAATGACACTAAAGTTTTCTGTCACAATACAAGTTTTCAAGTGCGAATATTTTTCCCTCTCTACATGGGATATTTCCTTACGTTTCCAGTATTAACGGTCAGCTTGAGGTAATGGTAGTTTTATAAAAAAGTCTAGTTAGCAAACAAATAGTTGGCAGCCTCGAGCATTAGTGCCTATTGGAATACGATACAAGAAATAAATTCATACATACAAAAATACGTTTACATAAGTAAATTGTTTTTATTTCTATAGTAAAACAAATTAGTAATAATAAATACCGTTTAATTCCAACCAATTTAATTTGTTCACTTCCAACGTTTTGGCATATACCTTTGCTTCTCTCCTCAATAATGGCAGAGAAAAATGTTGCTCTGAATCCAGTTTCATGTTTTAATATCTTGAGTGAACAAAAAAGATAAGACATGAAATTCTTGAATCATTTCAGTTGCCTTTATCTCTTTCAAAAAACAAACTCTATATCTTCTTAATACAAGTATCTGACCAGATATCAGGTTATCAAAAATGTAGTACAGAGTTAAATTGAATACAGATAATGGAATTTCTAAATAAGGTATTTTCCTATCTGGAAATTAGTGATCTGTAAACTGAACAGATTTACAGTACGAAACTGAGAACTAAAATAAAACCGGAAGTAATAAAAGTTTATACCTGTATCGGTGTGGAGGTGAATAAATACTTGAAAACGTACTGAAGACTTATCTCAAATTTCATTTAAAAACAATAAATGGCAGGAGTTAAATAATGCAAAGAAATAAAAATGTTGTATGTAATGGTATTGAGATTTCATAATGCAAGCTAGTTTTTATTATACAATTTATTTTGAATGTGATTTAGTTTAGGTCTTACTATATTATTTTGTTGCCTATCTATAATTCAAATTTGTAATTTGAGGCTAAAAAAATCAACGTGCAAAATGTCTATTATAAATATTGCGTATGAAAATTAAAAAAAAGAGAAATTAGAATCCTGAACCAATTGCGGAGACTTAAATATTAATTCTCCTTAAAGATTTCACAGCGTTTAAATTTCAAAAGAAACTAATACTATGTTTTAAATTCTTTAAGAGTTGGATAGGTGGTTTTTCATATTTTGATCATCAAATTTCCCATGACTTTAAAAGAATTAATTTTTTATTGATTACACTAAGACAATGTCTCGTTTACAATAAAAAAGTATCAAATCAAAAGGTTTTTAAAACAAAGACAAGGGAAATTGAGTAGGCTATGATGCCTTAACAAATAAAAAGAAAGAATTTTGATTTTGAAGGTCAACAAGGTGTTAACACAGCAGAATATGGGGTTAAAACAGCCTTTTATATAGTGGAAAGGGAGTAAGGGTCTGAAAAGAAGGCATAACACCTTCAATCGTTGCTTATCTAAGTTAAAAACAAATGTCAATAAAATGGTTCACTGAGACAAGATCACCTCTGACAAGGTCAACTTACCTTTTTGTACCAACTACCAATATTTTATAACGGTAGGTGAAAATTACCGACAAGTCAATTAACCCCTATGTTTTTACTTTTGCATATTACTACTACTTTGCTTTAATATGAAGAAAATTAATTCAGATAGAAATGCAGTTGTTTTTTACAGGTTTGGGATAAAAATATTTTAGAGCAGTTTCTTTCCTTCTTTAGAAAAGAATGAAACTGTCTAAAGGTAAAGAGTGTATGGAAATTGTTATTGGTTTTGCATTGGAAATTAAGCAGCCACTTATATTATATTATTTTCTAAACTATGTCGCTAAATGTTTAAGGTCGTCTGATACGCTACGTTTAAGGTGTGTAAATAATTTATTGTAACTGTCATTGTTGTTACCAGATTGTATCCATAAATATGAAAGAGGTATTTTATTGGATAAAAACAATGCTTATTGTTTGTTAGTCAAGGAACTTCACTGTACAATACACATGGGTAATAGTCAATCACGAAAACCCCCCTTACATACCACAGCAGAACAAGATATGTAAAAGGTAGTTCTTTAATCAGATAAATATGTATTGGTTTTCTTAAGTTATCAGATCACAAGCAAGCACAGTATCAAGGCGAAAGCAACTGGAGCTTTCTTTATTTGCTGAAGGTTCATGCGTATCACAGGTGAGTTTAAACTAGAAATGCGTTAATATTTATAGTATACTAAAAACCAAAATTTATTACCAAACATTATCTTTCGACTTTAAGTAGCTAAGAAATTTTTGATGCTATTACTCCACAGGTATAGAAACAAATGGAAAATTCCGACTTAAAACTATTACTTTTTAACTTTACTTTTTCATAAAATTTTATCATTTGAAAAATTTTAGTCACATTTTACGTACCATTTTATTTAAAGAATCTTTTTAATTAGAATATAAAACTTTGAAGGGATTGCTTACAAGGAAAGAATAATCAATTTTGAAACACTGAGTTTATACTTATGTACTTATTTACATAAAAACCCTTCTGATCATATTCTAAAAATCTCTGGCAGTTACTTACAAAATTAGAATTAACAAATTTTTAACAGTACGAGAAACTTTGTTTAATTTTTTACATTAAATTTAAATATTCTGATATTTAAATCAATTTGCTACAAACTCTTTTTTGTCCAAAAGACATTTTGAACATTTTCTAAAAAACCTCAAACAATTGTCTACAGGCTATAAAAGACATTTATTCCAAATAAACATCAAACAGAATTTTAGATGTGTTGCAAAGTATGCATCTTTTTTGTAACCGTTCTACTCAGTCTATGATACCTACTCGCTTTATTTGACCGATTAGTAACAATGAAATACACCAGAATTTTGTTCATTCATTCCTTGTCAAGTTGCGAAGGTTTATCATCAAATGAAGCACTGTTTTTTGAATGTCGGCTACGCCAGATACATGTTTCAGTCACATGAATATGTGAATTCTTCCTCCACCCAATAGAAATTGTTAGCTACTTACCTGTATTACCTGTATCGATTCATTGAAAAGATGGGGCGATGTATTACTACAGGCACAGAAAGACAATTTGAACTCTGATTTTAGTTTGACACAGTACATCCGTTCTTCACGATATTTTAAGGTAGGAGATTTTGAAGCCCGCTCAGCAACTTAAGTCCTTGAGCCAAATCTTTTTAGAAATTGTTCCCGCCCATCATAAGTATGCAGCCCAAAGCCCCGGTTTTTGAACACACTGGAAATGTATTGTCACTGTCTTGGACTCATTTAGATGGCTGGTACTTTTAACTGTTCTCCTGAGATAATGGTGAAGGGCGACTAATTCTTCCTCAGTCAGATCACTTTTATCGCTAGACACCACTACGTCACAATGAACGTAACTCTCAAAAGTTTTGGAGCTGACACACTTGGGTGACTGGCAATAAAGTTGAAAACCTTCCCAACATTTCCCGCTTTGTCAGCTATTAGTTGCCACTTGTTAATTGCCATGGAATGTATGTCTTTGGGTAAAGTAAATTCCTCCCATCAGAAACAGTCCTGGATTCATTTAATGCTCTCTTATAGATAGATATTTGTTTCTTTACTATCTTCGCTATTTCCAATTATTCAAATTAACAGTGCAGTTTTGTATCCCCTCAATCATGCCTTAATCATGAATCAATCTTGCCGGTACAGCTTAAAGGCAGCATCTGTATGGTCGTTGACGTTAGGAACATTTCATTGTGTTTATGAGAGGAGACGTTTTCCATTCGAAGAAAAACTTTTTATCCTTTTTATGATTTGTAGGTAAATAAAAAGTGATTAAGGTTGGTATTTTTTAAAACAATAGGAGTTTCAAGACTCACTAATCATGGTAAGCTTGAACTTACCAGCAGAATAGTAGTTGTACTGTAATTAGTACTGAAATGAAGCCTATCAGCACATATATTTGTACCAAAAGTGCACTTATTAGTAAGGTGTTATAGCACAGCCTCTACAATATTGTAGTTGTTATGCATTGCAATACAATTAGAAAATTAGAAATCAATTAGAAAGTAGATTAGAGAATAAGATAGAGTATATCTTATATCTCTTATATATCTTATACTGTAAGATATATATTATATCTTACAGTATATCTTACACTTTTCTAAAAATATGGTTTCAAGAACCAAAGGAAGAGACAGGACAAACACAAGACAGGTATGGCAACAGTCCCCCCAGAATACTCGATCCCTGTTCTCCAGGTCAGTAAAAGCTTGCTGCTCAGGACATGATAAAGCTCCCCTATCTATGGCATCAACTGAGTCCATAAAGTCAAGTATTTTAAAGTTCCCACCAATTAAAAAACTGTTATCGAATTTGATACCAAGTAGATTATTGTCATGACAATCGTGTAAAGAAGAAAATCTTCAACTTCATTGTCCTCAAGTTTCATTACGTTTTGCGAAAGATAAGGGAAAGGGAAGAAAGAAATAGAGTATTAAATATACTTTAACTTGAAATAGTTTCCACTATTACTGCACATATCACCGAATAAAAAAATTTATGATGCTAGTATAAACGTGGATATTCTAGCTTTTTTTTTGCCTTTAACTTATGGTCAAGTTCATGCAAAGTAGAAGTAAAGCAAAAAGCAACATTATCAAATGGACTCAGAATTGACATAGTTTAAACGAGTTAAAAAATTATGATGCCAGGTGCCACTTCATAGCAAAAATTAATAATATGACAACACCCCATGCAAACAATTCTTTGTTTTTTTAATTTTTGACATAGCCCGTGGAAAATAGAAAATCTATTAAGATACCGTTTCAAATTGCTCAAAATGGATATGGTTTTAAATATTTTAAAAGTTATAATACCATTGGATAAATAAACTGAAGAAAAAAAACTAAAAAAAACTAAATATTAAAGAGTCTACAAGATTTTGAAAAGTAGGATCACATTTGATAGCCACTAAATCATCATAAGACAGTTTTCTAAGCAAAAAAATCTAAGTGTTTTCCCTTTAAATTTTTGTAAAGCTCATGAAAGGTAGAAAATTAAGGGAAAAAGTACTTTTAATTCATTTCAAAATTTGAATAATTTTAAATAGTTTTAAAGCTCTGGTAACAATTGACAGTAAAACTGACGGAAGATAAATATCTGAAAAAACTACAATTTAATTGGATTGAATTGGGAATAATAATATACAAAGGCTTTGAAAATTATGATCATATTTCATACCCAATAAATAATTTCCATGATAACTGTGTAAGCAAATAGATTCTAATGTTGTTGCCCTCAATTTATGTAATGTTTAGCAAAGGTAGATTTAAAGCAGAAAGGTAGTTAAAAATTAAAGTGCTTGCCATCTGTGATGGCACTTGCTGGCAAGTAATAAACCTTATTACAAGCATAGGGCTTTTTAAATAAATTTTCTTATAATCTTTCTTTAAGCTCATAGGAGGTAAAAGGAAAATGAAAAGACATTCTTTCACTTCACTTCAAAATTTAAATATTTTCAAATATTTTTAAAACTCTGATAACGATTGATAGTAGAAGTATGGCAAAAAAACTATTTTTGCTTTTGTGAATTATGCAAAAGTTTTCGATGCAGTTTATAGAAAAGTCGCTGCTTAAAATCTTATAAACCATGATATCAAAGGAAAATGTTTATCCCAAATAACGAATACGTCAAACGGTATAAATTCATTGATTATAAAGGATGGAAAATTAAGTAGTACATTTCCATGCAAAATAGGGGTAAGGAATAAGATTTACGGAGAACTAGGACGCTCTTTGGTTTCTGCAACAATAAAAACCCTCTTATTTAGAATTTTGGAAAAATTATAAGTGGGAAAGAAATCCAAATTATCCTACAAACTTTATAAATTTTTACCCTAATCATGCAAATAGCAGGTGGACATACACCTTAAAGTAATTTTCGAAAGTACTGGTTCATCATTTGCATGTTTTTTTTCATTACAGCGATGTGAATAAGATATGCAGTTGTCAAATAAGGGAAAAACGTACAGCCTAATAAAAAGGGTTTTTTGAAGAGAGGTGTATTTTTCCAGCCCTTCTTCTCAACTAAAGCATCTATGTTGGTTTAGAACATCCAATCATAAATTACCTGTTGAAACTGGAAGATGCACAAAATTGACTGCAACCGGAGAACGTATGGTATGTTCAAAGCAAATGAAGTGGGAAATGAGTATCGTGTTTTATTAATTTGCATACCTTTATCAAAAGTAACATGGAAATATATCCCTACATATTTTTATGGATTCACTTTTATAACCAACTTTGAAATTTTAATGCAAAGTGCTTTTAATCGGCACCTTGACAAAAGCATTGCAAAGTTCTTACGCCTGTTGTTTCATTATCGCAATGCCTGACCTTCTATAAATGGGACACAAATCACAAATCGGTTGTTTTTGCTTTTGGACTTCCAATTTATCACTAGCTGATATGTCGAGTCCACTCGAATTAGTATTATTGAATTATATTATGTGATGAATTATATGGAATACATGAAAACACGAAAAAAAGGAGGAATTAACAACTACATTGAAGAAAATGGACGAGAGAAAACGTTTGGTTTTATTGTTACTAACAGCGAATGGCTGGAAAAGGAGACTCATATTTGTCAGGCAGCTCATGCAATTTTGATGGGCATCAAGCCATTTCTTTTCGTTTGACTTTTCCAGCTAACTAACCCTGACTTTGTCTCTTCCAAGCATAATCATAAGTTTTGACAGACTTCTAATTTGAAACATGGTTTTAGGAGTATATTCACCTTAATTATTCTGTCTATCTGTACCAATGCCAACGTCTTCTTTCTCAAATATTGTGTTCAGAATATGTCTGAAGCCTCTGGAGAGGCTCTCGTTCAGCAAATTCGTAAGAATAATAAAAAAAGAATTTTTATCCACTTATTCTTTGTTTCATTTTAGTAGGAAAATTTATAAACATATTCTGTATTTAAGTTATGGAAGCTGTGTGTGTGTGTGTGTGTGTGTGTGTGTGTGTGTTTTAATTCCGACTGCAGACTTTTTCCCGCTCTTTGATCTTTAATTAACACCATATATTTTCTTAGACCAAAAATTCCATTTCTCTCACTCTTTTCCCAATGACTGATGCTTCCATACAGTTTTCTTTTGATTGGTTCAGAAAAGATTAAATTAGTTGGCGCAATGCAATTGTGATTTGTCCAGTCCACCGTTCTTCCTTGAAAATATCAATAATTTATTGGTCATATTCAATTTTCTCTGCACAATTGTCCTTTCTTGTAAAAATTTCTTTCCCATGATCGTTGTATGATACTGCTTATAAATATGATGTCCTCTTAATAGCTAAATTTAATGTTGTAATACATATCCAATTCTAAAAGCAACTTTAAGGTAGCAAAGAAACTGTCAAAGTGTAGGAGGAAGCAAAATAGTTCAACTCATACAAGGCAAAGGGAATCTTGTTTGTTCCAGTGATAAGAGAAGACTTGAGTAAAGACTGATTCTTTCCCCATAATCAACTGGTAAAACGTTTCTGTTATGCTTATAGTTTTTTATTTATGAATTAATTATTTTCCTTTTAAATAGATAAATTATGAGATAGAAAAATAATAAATAGGGCTGTGGTAATTGAAAGTTAGCTAAATTATGCACCAATACTAATTCATTAAGTTAGATAAAACATAATAGATTTCAAAATTTGCTGAAAGAGAATTTTTTTACTCATGAAGAATTCTACAGTGTAACGCCTGTAACAAATGGTTCAATGAAAATACAATCTTGTTTCTCTTTTATCTATCCTAGCCAAATACTTGCGTTTTATATCATTACAGTATACCAAATAAAATTCAAGACTATTTGTAGTCCATAAATAAATAAGAAGGCCATCATTAAATCAATACCGTTTTTTATTTCTTTCTTATTCTTTAATTGTGTTGCGAATCCAATCAATGTACTTTGAAACTTCACCGAAGTACATAGAGAGTGAACCAAAACGGCATAAAGTGTCACCACCAGTAACTATGCCCTGAAGAACTTCCTTCCCATCTTTCTCACAGATCATCGGGGATCCGGAATCACCAATACATCCAGACTTTTTGCCTGAAAGTATAGGATCTGCGCATATTATTCTAGCAAGATCCTTATCCTCGCCGTAAAAGGCTGTTTCTGATGATTTGATTTTATCATTTTTTATGCATTCTTTCTTAGTGACCAGCTTCACACCCATTTCTTGTAGTGTATTTGCTACACTGTACGAATTGCTTTGAACTTCCTTAGGACTTGTTATGCTTGACATTTTCCCCCAACCTGGTACGTAAAAAAAAGAGTTATTAAAACCTACTTTTATCTATAAAAGACAATGCAATATTTACACCATTACTTGAATTCTAGTGATACGCTAAATATTCTTAGTTAAAACAATTTGCAGTGCTATTTAATTTTTCTTTTGAAACCACAAAGATTAAGGAATATTTGTTGCAATTTTTCAAATAATCAAAATAATAAACATAAAACTGACTGTCATCTTTGTACAAAAGGTTTTCAGGTTTTACTCTTTCACAACCTTTGACATATTTTCGGAAAAGATACAAATTTATCACCAGTATGCTAAGACGCATTTGCCTATGAGAAGAAATCCCCCTTATCATTATCGTATAAAAGCTGCAGAAGAAGATATTACAAACATTTCAGTACTGCTCCCAGGAATTGGAATTAAATTTAGAGTCTATCGACATCAAATGCTAAAGATGGTCGCACTACATTTCTGGGATCTCTTTGCCAGTGTTTTAAGATTTTGTCTTTAGGTTAGAAACCTTAATTTCAACAGTTTTACAAAGAATGAAAGGTAAATTTGACTAAAGTCAATGGCAGTTTAATTTTCAGAAACGCAATCATTCAGGCTAGAATTTTATTGGTGAGGAAGAACCTGAAAAAAAAGAGCAGATAATATCAATGTACACCACTTATAAATTTTGCAGATTTTGTACACAAAGGTGCCGCCATTTAAAAACCCGATGGTACGACATTCTAAAACAATTGATGTGAATAGTAAAAGTGCTCAAAAACAACAATAAATGGCACATCGGACAAAACCTTTCCAAAGCGGTCAAGAAAGAAGATATCCTTCTTATTTTTCATTCTTTCCTTACATGATTTTGATGTAGATAATTAGAAAGAGAGAACTTTTAAATCAGTTTTGATCCAATACAATTATTATTAGACAATGTTTGTTATTCCATTTTTTAGATCCGTCTTCAACTTCGTTGATAATATTTATCCAATATATAAAAATGAAGATGATTTGCTAAGATCCTTAAAAAATACAGAGAGCAGAGGCCAGTGCTAAATTTGAAAATTATTAAAAATAAATAAAAAGCGCCTAAAGTTGGAACAAATTAAGGGAAGGTTAATATAAATAGAAATGATATTAAAAGAGCAGGAGATGTGATCCTTTCAGATATTATGTATCTGTGAAAACAGTTGTAACAAAAAAAAACAAAATAGAAATAGTGACCGTAAATTTGAGATCCTGTACAGAAAATGGAAATACGATAAAATCAATTAAAATGCTAAAACTGAAATCTGTGAAGCCACTTTCTTGTATGTTTGCAAACACGGTTCTTAAACTTAACAATTAAAGGCATAATAAGTTCATATCTAGCTACACTCAATGACGCATGTTCGAAGAACAGAATGAGAATTTCACGTTTGGATCGTGAGAGGAATGCTCAAGTCAGAAGGAAAGCAAGTCAAAGGATGTATAAATTAAGGGAAAAGAAGGCAGACATGATAAGGAGACGTCTACGGAATGGAGAAATAATGCTTTTAAGTTCGCAAAAAATATGAGAATAAGTATAAAGGAAGTCTTGGCAATTTGTATTGATGGAATCCAGGAGCAAGTGCTATAACTATCTCTTTTTCTTATTTGAGATAAATTTATCTGGCATTTTACTTACCTGCTGTTGAGCATTTAGCGTCTTTGTCATTCGAAACATCATCCTCAGCATCTGGTAGTTCCACTGGAGCAATTTTGTCAGGCACTTGCTTTGATAGTTTAATCAGTGCAACGTCATAATCGATACTAATATCCTTATAACTTTTCCGCTGTGCTGGAGTCACAAAATTTGGATGAACAACCATCTTCGATACAGTATAATTGTGAGATCCGGGTTCTGCGACTCTGGTTATTTTTCCTGTACAAATGGTCGTAAATTCCAATTTATAAAAAATATTTTATGATAAAGCTACTGAATATATTTAGAAAGTTAGCTTTAAAAATATTTATTTAAAACTGTAGATTATGGAGAAAATCATAGAGAGGTATAAACTTTTCTTCTTACTACAGAAACTTAATAAGTGGGCTATCAGCACATTTCACCAGATCATTTTTGAGCCATATTTTTTGAAGGGAAAATATGGTTGTAAGATCAAGAGAAGAGGTTGTATTCAGATAAGAAAATATATGTCGTTTATCTAATACTTCAATTTTAAACATAATTTTCTGCAGTCTAATTGAATTTGCTATGTCTTAGTTCAAACTGAATTTTTCTACCTTTTTATCTACTAGTAGAAGCTATTGCACAAACGTATGGTACGTTTATTTTCCTGTTCTGTTTTCTGATCATAATGTGAAAGAAACAAAAAAGTTATATTTCACAAGATGCTGAGTTTTTAACTTGATAAAGTTTGACATTACTGAACATAAAGTTTGTTATCTATCCTTTTATTACTACAGAAATGTTTAAATAAAGGTAATCAGTGGAGGCTTTGATAAAGTATCTGATGGAAAGGGATTTAAAGGTTCAGAAAAATAGCAAACCAGCAACTTGTCTCAGATATTAACCTGCTTTGAATATTAATCTTGCATTAAGTGAAAGTGGTTGCAGAATAATAAAATATCAAATGATTTTTTAGCATAATGTGATACAAAATTGATTTTGAAAGCAGAAACTGTCATAAAGAACTGTAAATAGCTTTGTTTTTTGCTTTCAGTTCGCATGTCTTCTTTGTCACAATAAAAAGAATAAGAAGAATATTATTGAGTATTTTAGGTAAACAGTTAAATTTATCTATTTAAAACATGCTAGTAAAAATTAGGTATTTTCACTTCAATCTAAGAATGCAAAAAATTTCACCAAAATTAGTATCAAGTTAAAGCACAATTTCATTTTGTGTTGCTTGACTCCAAAACAATGCTTGTTCATACATCATCACCTTCTTAACAACTTTAGACCACAGTACTTGTTTATTTATATTTGTATATTTATAACTGATATAGTGAACTGAATTTCTTTATAATGAAAGATGTTTTCCTTTATTTCTACGTATTTATAAAATGTATTAGTACGTTGTCATTTGTTTGAATTTCCCTAGGTGCGTATAGCTTAAAATCTTTAAAATTATTGCTTGAGAGATTCCGCAACGGCGCAGTCTACTATTTGACCTAGCGTGAATGATAATGACCATCTCTTACCAAAACGTTTCTTCTTAGGAGTACCAATGATAAGTTACAATATATATATATATATATATATATATATATATAGTTTGAGCTAGAGACACGTGTTTCTTGTTCATCTGTTCAACGATTATGAGTACAGAGTGGAACCTCTTAATGCCAACACTCCATACAAAGACTGTGTGTGTTTATTTGTGAATGTGTTGTTAATTTACACTTGATGATATCTAACATTTAAATTGCCACTTTGAACTGTAATCTTTTTCGCATGTTCCTAGAATAGTAGCTCACTTTTCTTTGGACTCTGATCACCTAGACATTTTTATTCAGAAAATTTCAAGTTATTCTTTACTTCAATTGATACCAGGGTAATCATAAAAACAGAAAAGCTTTGAAGACTCTGATATGCTCCAATTTGGAGATCCGTGTACCTTTCAAAAAAATTCAGTAAGTGAGCCATAAACGTTCATCGTTATCACCGCTATATGACAATAGCTTTGTTAGCAATACACCATTGCTTTAAGTATTAAAAGCTGTGGTGTACTGAACTGGAACATAAAATATCTCCAACCTACTCTAACAATCTATATTCCTATTCATAATTCAGTTGGTTAACTCAGTAAAATAAGTGTCAAGAGTTATGGCGAATAAGTCTATTTCAAGATCTATATCACTACAAGATCAGTGATTTAAATGGTAGAATAATTTTTTTCTGGGCTGTATTAATAAAATCGAGGTGCATCATCAATTGAATACTCTCTAAGAGGAAGACAAACGTACAGAATGAAACTGGAATTCCATTTTAGTTGCTTCTGAACTGCTTTTGATAAGAAGAGAAAAGGAAATAAAACGATTTGACACTTTGAATATTGCAACAAAAGAATTGTCCGATGCTCAGTAATAGTAAGTTAAAAAGTAGTAAGCGATCAGGTGATATCTGTTAATGAGAGGTGAATAAGGATGAAAAAATACATTAGCAAAATAGTTATGGAAGAGAAGAACGCAAACTGAAAAAATTCTGCAAATTGATACAAAATAACCTTAGAGGAATTTATAGATGAATGACCTGGATAACTTAAAAAATCTTATTAAAAATGTAAAGGAACTTTTTTCAATGTCCTATGCCAGGAAATGTGACCTGAAGGAAATAGGAAGCAACAATGCAACAGGAGAACCAAAACCAATGAAATGCTTAAAAGTTCTCCAGAAGCACTTTATCAAATGCATGAAAAATAGAAAAAAACATTTATGAGGAAGGATATAAGCAAAAGCAAGTATCAGTAGAAGAGGCAAAGATAGTATTTAAGGAGATAAAAGGTAAAATTTTTAGTCATGAAAGTAAAGATTGTTCAAGAGAGGGTATCACTTCTTAGATAGTTTTACAAAGAAAGAATAACGAAATCGAGGAGGCAAAATAATAAAAATATTGAGTACTGTTTTTAGTTTTAACTAACTCATTAAAGGCAGTAGTACATTTGTTTTTATGAAACCATTGCTTATTACTTTCTTTCTAGTAAAAAGGCATCATGCAAAGAATACGGGATTGGCTAAAAATTGAAAGAGGTACATTTTGGGTACTAATGGATGATGAATTATGCATCTACAGGAAAAAATGTGACAATTTTCTATAGTTACTGTTTTAAAGAAAAAATAATGGATGTTAATTTTTTACTGGCATTGGAAGAAAATAGAGGAGAATAACAAGAAATTATTATTAATTCTGGGGATAAATTCTTGGTGAACTTATCTAGAAATTTAAAGAAAAGTGATTTCTGAAAAGGTAAAACAGTTGATTTCAGCTACTTTTAAATAAATAGAAAAATCGATTCTGAGACCTTTTAGGTATAGCAAACCTACAAGATATAGTCAAATACGATAACAAAACTTGAAGTAATGAGACATTGGACTTTTGTAAGCATTTTTTAAAAGTGAAAAATCCTTGCTTAGCAAAAGGTATTTTTCTCTTATATATAAGGTTACTCTAAATATATTAAAAAATACACTATTACCAACTCCAACGCTGAGATATGCTTTCTTTCCAATGATATCCTCAATGCAATGGGCAGCTGTTATGACCCATTGATTGCTAATAAGTGCTCCTCCACATGTTTTCCAGATTGGGTTTGGCTGCAGAAAGTTAAAGAAAACCTCAAACTGCCATTTCTGATCATCTGTTACTTCATCTCCATTTATTATGCGGCGTTCAGGATCGTCCCTTTCAATAAAATAAAATAAGTATGTTTTTCATTTAATGAAATAATATAAAAATATTACTTTACTTAATAAATCAAAGTATCCTGAGCAGCTTGACGAATCAGTTGCAAAACATTAATCACATATTTATTGACACTATAGAAAATGTTCAATGTAGCGCTTGGATAAATAAAGTAACTTTGAGGAAGCCAGCAATTTATGTTTGAAAAATGACCTCAAAATTTTCATTCTCAATAAAATAGTTTTCTTATTGACAGTTAGAGTTTACACAACCAACAAATTTATTGCTGGAGTCAATAGTGTATAATTTATTTGTTTAACTGATTCAATGGCGTAAAAACAGCAAATAGACCTGCTTTATCATATTTTTTGTGAATTTTGAAATACATTTTATCCTGCTTCAGGTTTATACCAATACGCTAACACATGGTTTTAGTCTCATTTCAAGGTGTATTTTATACTTTCATTTAATTTTCTTTTCTTTAAGCTTATTTATTTACTTATTTATTTACTATTGGTATATTTTCCTTTCAAAGGAAAAAGTTCATACAAAAAATTAATAATATAGTTATTTCTAATGACTAAGAATCATTGATAGGATCCAACAAAAATGATATTTTTGCACTTTATGGACAAAATATGATAAATTCAGTAAAATTGTTCATTTTCTTTTAAATCGATTATTTGCTTGATAATGAATTCTTGGACGTTAGATCTTGCTTTTACAAATTGTATATGCCTCATTTATCTTGTATTTATGACACAAAATTATTTTTATATTAGTTGTCGTCAAAGGATTTTTTTGTTTACGTTTCTTTCACGTAAGTGTATAACCTTTTATATATTTGATAACCCACATTGTGTGGTCATTGTAAACTTTATTTCACAAACATTTTTTATATTATAGGGTTTCTTGTAATTTTCTGAGAACCCTTAAGGTAATCTCAATTGTATTTTTCAACGTAACTCACCAATAGAATAGATCTTTTAGCAAAATATAAATGGTGTTGTCCGTAGTATAGTAATAAAACAAACTGTGGTTCCACCATTTCTACTGCAAGGTCAAGAAATTTTACTTTTCTGATAATTGCTTGATAATAAATTGCTGATCTTTAGTTTTGGTTATCAAGGTTAAATTTTTTAATGCTTTCCAAAATTTCAATTTTGCCTTTCACTATAGCCAATACCTTTTGAATATCAATTTGAATAAACAATTAGAATTGCTTTTAGTGAGACTCTTTTCAACAAACTTGATATAACAACAAAGTTTAAAGATTGCCTTTGTGATAACCCTGTTTTTAACCACTGAACTTTATTCAGATACTACACACTTTTGTAAATAATTATTAAATAGTAAAAGGAAAGAAATTTGTTATAATTTCAAACTTCAATGTTTCCATTCTACATATAGTCAACCAAATCCCAGAACTGATAGCCAAAGTCATTGCCTTTAAAATTGACACGAGCTGCAAAAAAGAACATCAATGGCTTCACAAACCATCTAAGAGTAGATTTTTACAAGGCTGGTAAAGGGTGGGCTTCAATCCGCAATTCTGCATGTAAGAATGTCATTAATTTAATTATTAACCAGATCGAACTGTTACTAAGTTTCTACACAAAGAAAGCTCTTAAAGCAAAGAAAAAATGTCTCACAGACAGCCTTACATATGTCTCAGAAGAAGACACAGTAATCGATTTCTTCAAAAATTTAGTTTCATTTTTGAGGAATGTGCTAATATATGATGTATAGTGTTTTTATAACAGTAGGAACATACACCAAGTAGCAGCACATGACATAAACCCAAACCCTACCATATATTGTCATAGGAATTAGAAACTTTTGAGGTAAAGAATTATCACATCTGAGGCAGATATATACTATAAGAGGTCACGATTATACAATACTGAAAGAAAGAGTTACATCCATAACAATGTAGATTGACCTAAATGGAGTGAAAAAAGCTTAAATTGGCATGTAACCCACAAATGACGTTAGTGGTAGAAAGAAAAAATGGCACACTTGCCCCATAGAAGTTCATTGTTTGCTTGGACAACTTATTGCAATTATCATTAGACACCTCCTATGATATTGGGTTTACACTCAACAATGAAAAAGAAGACATTTATCATAAACATTACAAACGCGTGCTTTGTTTATGATCACGATGTATTTTTAATGCAATAGAAGAAGCCATCGAATTCTATACTTCCTCGAGCAAACTGCATCAAACGTGGGACTTTACGTAAATGCTAAAAAATATACAAAGATCAATTCCAATGGAGTCATTCATTCGCTGTTAACTCACCCTTAAAAGTCAGTACACATTTTCACTTACCTTTGAAGCGATACTTCTTCCTCTGAAACCGATATCGCCATCGGAGTAGGTAAAGTGTGGTCAGTTCTCAAACAACTATATTTTTTGGAAATCAATCTCACCAATGCTACAAAAAAAGCTTTACCTCGTGAGTAGCCGAACATGTATTGTTATGCAAATCCTCAACATTGAATCTGACATAAAAGCCGGTAAACATACTAAATGGTAACAATGTCCGGATATTCAGAGCCTTTAGGAACCTTTTTCGACAGAAACAATACATAAGTACCCAGTTCTATGGCAAACTTCTCCTGATCTAAAAAGTCGTTCAAGAAGGACAATGTAGATTTTTTGACCTTTGCTTTTGAAGAATAATAAAACTAAGTTACGACCTCATTTACTGGAACTCACCTCAAGGTCATATAATCGTACTGAGATCGCTAAAAACTATGCAAACCAACTCATGTGCAACACTGATCTTGACCTTGCAGTGGTGATAGGCAGAATGTTATTATGAGATTTAGTAAAAAACCAAGAGCATTTTCAATTAAGTGTGGACAATAAAGCTAAACTAAAGCTTTTCAATCTGTTTCAGAAATAACGGCTTGTATTACAATATATGGGATGCTTGAATACTAAATTGTTCAGATTTGATAATTATCAAGTCTGAACAATAAAAAAGTGACCCCTGTTGTTATCACTCTGGGTCTGTTCTGTGATTACCATACCAGAAGCAAGTATTTGTGGACAAGGCCAACAATTGCTTTTTAACATTCCAGGCGTAGTTAAGTTACATGATCTTGTACAACTGAGTAGTAGAAGTTATTTCTTTGAGTACAAACAATGACATGTGCAATTAATTTTTTAGCGTAGTATTATTTAGAAATAGTGGTATCAAGAATTGAAGAATATTACATTGGTAAATGGTTGTTAGATCGATAGCAGGCAGAATATGTGCCAAGTGATTTGGTTCATTTGTCGTATGTTTAACAGGAACGTTTTTAATTTATCAGTAGGAGCTAGGTTACTTTAATATACTTACTGAATATAATATGCACTGTTCACATGAGCAAGCATCAAAATAATAATTGCTGCTGTTTGCATGAGAATTGTCATCTCTGACATCATGAGGTAACCTGGAAAAGGCCAAAAGTAGAAAAAGCACAAAAAATAAACTTTATGATTTGAAATTTATTGAGAATTAATTGTTTGAATATTTTACTTTTATTCTTGTTGAATTTTCAGTTTGAACTTCAAATCCAACCTTTGAAGAGATGCCCTTGCCACGAATCTAGACTACTGAATATTCTCTCTTCTATCTGTGGCTACACTGGCAGGAATATGAAAATTCATAGCTTGAATAAATAGAGCAATTTTGGAATGGATATTAACATCCATAAAAAATGTCTTTGATACTTTTAAGTTTAATAAGTTTAATAAGAAAGGAAAAAACAAAAATAAGGGAAATTCATGGTATTACAGCCATATATTTAGAGCAGCAGGAATCTGTCAACTTATAAATGAATTTCAATGTTATAACCAGTTACTAATCAATATAGTTACTAATCATCTAGCTCTAAATTAAAAATTTCCCATCACGTAACGGCAAGGGTGTTTCTTCAACTAGATCAAATTTTTAAAGTACAAGGATACAAAAATATCTTATTGTAGAAGCAAGATAATTCTACCATCAGCAAAAGAAATTATGCAAGCTTGGCATTTAACCAGTTCAAAGTGTCTCTAGTCTCCAAAAATTATTTGACTTTAAAAACCCTTACGAAAATAGGAAAAAAACAAATCTGTCAAAGAAATAATTGAGATTTTTGCGCTATTTAGATTGGTATAGTAAGTTTAAATCACTAAATGGAATGCAACAGTTTTTTCTAAAATATCTTTTAAGAAGTTTATAAAAATATTCTTTTCGTGACTGGGTGTAAAAAGCAAAAAGCTCAGATTAGGAAAAATCGTTGCCATAATTTTAAAAAAATTTGTGTAATTTCTATAATTAGAAGCGGCTTGAAATGAAAAAAAATAGAATGAAAAAGTGAATAAGGACCTAATGTAGAATAAACTAAATGCTACTATTACTTATGGTAATAGTAGCATCGCCGGCAAACTGAAGCCAGTGAAGAGTATGAAATACCTAGTCATGTAAATCATGGGAAGAAAAACCAAACTCCCTTTATTATTTAGTCGTAATATATTGGATAAATTTATTAAAGCACGAATCACATTGTTGGAGGCTGAGACAATTATTCTTTAGGACACCTAGTCAGAATGAGACTTCAGGGGTAGCTAAATTCTCTGTCACAATTTATGTTTTGAAATATATATGTTTTTGACGGCCTACAAGGGATATTTTCCTAAATTTACAACATTAATTAGTACATTAATTGCAAATAGCAATTTAGTTAACTAATTCTAGTTAACAAACATAATATTATGAACCTATAGAAATATGAAACAAAATAATAAACATAAAGATGTAGAAATACATGTAGAAAAATGGGTTTCAGCTTAATACTAAAATAAAATAGTAATAACAAATACCTTTAAATTTCAACCACCTGAATCTGTTAACTTTATCTTCTTTGACAGATTCCTTTACTTCTCTTCTCAATAATGACTGAGAAAAATATTGTCTTCCTTTTATATATTAATATTATTATCCTGAGTGAACAATAATGATAAGACATACTATTATTGAAGCGTTTGGCTTACCCAACTTTTAACAATTAATGTTATCAGCAGTGATAACACTAAATATTAGTTATCTTTAAAGCTGTCTCTTTTCTAGTTCAATAAACTGAATATCTTGTGAATACAAATATTTGTTACAAGACATCAGCTTATCAAAAAATTTATAATCACCTCATGGTAGTTATTGAACACAGGTAATGAAATTTCATGATAAGGCATTTTCTTGCATGAAATCTAGTGTTGGTTAAAGAGAACTGTCTACAGTAGTCAACAGGCAACTACAAGGAAACCCCAAATTTGCAAAATTTAAGGCTTGTATCTGTTTTAAAATGAAGAAAAGCTTGAAAACGTATTCTAAATTTTAATAGAAAAAAAACCAAACCAAAATTGATTTGATTCGAAAGAAAATAAAAATTTTATATTAAAGGATATTTAATTTCATTATGTAAGCTAATTTTACCAAGCATTTATTTTTGGTTGAAACTCAAATTAAGTTTTAACATGAATTTCCCATTTTTTAAAATGGACATATCAAGATACGTCTATTCAAAAACTGATTAGACTAAGAATTTATCTCGTTCACTTTAAACGAACATCAATTCAAAGAGTTTTTGCGGAAAAAGGGAAATTTAGAAGGCTGTAACATACTGAAAAATATTAAGAAAGGATTTTGATTTTGGAGGTTAACCAGTTAATATCAAACCACAATACGGGGTTTATGGATAAGGCCTTTTGTGTATTGAAATGAGAAGAGGTTCGGAATAGAAGGCACTACACCCTAAAATGCTGGTTGTTTAAGTGAAAATAAAAAATCAATAGAATTGTTCACTAAAGCAAGCTCACAACTGATAATTCCAACTTGTCTTTGTTTTTCTAACTACTAACATTTTTATTGGTAGGTGTAAATTATTCAACTATCATGTATATTTGTATGTTATCATTTTTCGGCTGATTTTTTTTTATGTGAAAAAGATATTTCAGCTATACAGAAATTGTTTTTCGGAGGTCTAGGGTAAAATGTTTTCTAAAACACTTTCTTGTTATCCTCAGCAAAGAGTTAAACGTTTTAAAGGTATAAAGAGTATTGTTATTGTTGTTATTGATTTCAGAAACTGCATAAATGCAATTGTTACTACTCAAGTTTGGAAGCTTATTCACCTATTCCAAAAGTAACCAGCCACTTAAACCAAATTACTGTCTTAATTACCTTGTAACCTTTTACGTTGTTTGAGAGCTACAAATAAATATTAAGTTATATCTCAATTTTATGCAATATTAGAACTCCATTGTAATTGTCATTGTTGCTATTATCTTGCATTGATGGGAATGAGAAAATAATTTTATTGCTTAAAAACGGTGCTTATTGTTTTTTTCCCCATCAAGGTAATTTACTGTACAATACACATGGGTAAATGTCAATCACGAAAACCCCCCTTACATACCACAGAAAAGCAAGATACATAAACTCCGGTTATTTAATCAGATAATTATGTATGGATTTTCTTAAGTTATCAGATCACAAGCAAGCACGCTGTCAAGGCTAAAGCAACTGGAACTTTCTTTATTTGCTGAAGGTTCATGCGTACCACAGGTGAGTTTAAACTAGAAATGTGTTACTATATATAGTATACTAAAAACCAAAATTTATTAGCAAACGTTATCTTTCGACTTTAAGTAGCTAAGAAATTTTTGATGCTATTACTCCACACTTGAAAAATTTTAGTCACATTTTACGTACCATTTTATTCAAAGACGTTTTGTAATTATAATCTAAAACTTTGAAGAAATTACTTACAAGGAAAGAATACTCAATTTTGAAATATTGAAATAGCTTGTTTTGTGTTTTTTCCCCCTAAATTTTAATGAGCTTTGATTAACTCCATACGTTACCAACTTATTTATATCAGAAAACGATTTGTCCATATACTAAAAATCTCTGCAAAAATGAGAATTATCAGATTTTTAACAGTATTAGATATCTTGTTTAATTTTTTACATTAGGTCTAAATATTCTGATGTTTGAATCCATTTATTACACACTTTTTAAGCAGAACTTTGTTGATATTGATATGATCAACAAGAATGGAATTTGAAAAAAAACCCCAAAAAACTCTGACTTAAAACTATTACTTTAATTTTTTTTCGTATAAAATTTGAGTATTTTGTATTTCCATCAACATTTTACAAAACATTTAATAAAAAAATTATAATTTTAAGTCTGAAACAGTTATTTAAAGGAATAGAACAATCACTGAGAAAACTTTTTTGTTTGTTACACGTTTCAGCCTCATTCATGTTTGCCAAGGCTCCAATGCATAAGTGGGTTTCATGATTTGGCGGACCCTTCACTATTACTACAGACACAAAAAGGCAATTTGAACCCCAAAATGATGACTCCGTTTTTTCGGAGCTACCACTGGCAAACCACTGAATCACACTGGATCACTCTGCAAGCATAAATTTGTTAGAGTTTTTCACTGCCAAAAAGTCTGGACTTCGAGCACAGTCTGATCTAAGCAAGTGGCAGGAGTTTCTTCCGATCGTATTTTCACAAAGTTTGACATGCAATGGCCTGAATCACAAAGTTGTCTGTGCCATTTTATCAGGTCTGATGTGGACAATTCTCGTCTTGAAACAAAGTATATTCGACTGTACGAAGTTCTTTGTTTGACATCAAATATTTTTTAATAAGAAAGGCAAAAATAAGACAATCAGCATTGACGTTTGGTTCTTTCGTCTTTAAGCACTGACAGCTCAAAATCTACAATGCCTTGCCATTGGAATATCTTCAAGTCTTTGAACTTAATACAGTTTTTAACCGAATATTTTAAAGAGCGAATGAAACAGTTTTTATTTCTCAGCAACTATTTTTCTCGCTATTTTATCTTATTCATATAGAGGTTCTTAATACTTTTATTCAAACAAGGAGAATGTTAATAACAATAAATCTATCCACCTATCTATGCACGTTCTTTGTAGTATTCTTAATAATAATAATAATAATAATGGAAACTTTTTATTTTTTCATCTGAACATATACAATTACAAACCTCACTAATCAAGGTAGTTTGCATTGGCTTGCCTATTTAAC
>RDPX01000033.1:3615375-3636830 GCA_003991215.1 Morbakka virulenta
GTAGAGATATGGAGAAGGAAAGAGAAAGGGAGATAGGAAGAAGATAAATGGGAGAAGGAAATAGCGAGAGGGAGCAAGCGAGTGAGCGAGAGAGAGAGAGAGAGAGAGAGAGAGAGAGAGAGAGAGAGAGAGGTGCTGAAGGGAAAAAAGGGAAGATAAATGAAAGTTAGATTTAGTATTCAGATATCAACAACGTCGTATTACCCGCTTAAGAATTTGCTATAAAGATGTTTGTGTGTATTTGTAATGTGAAAACAGTGACGATTTTTGAATAGAAGCTAAATATTCGGCCAAGAATATAGACAAAATAACCCCTTAACGTATTCAAATTGTATTCTGCAGCAAAGGAGAAAATGGATAACACGGTTTTTATTTAGTAAATTTAGCTTTTAGAAATTTAATAAGTTCTTTTATATTGAACATAAAGCATTGGTATTTCTTTCCTGAACACGCTTACACCACTTGAGCCCCGCATTAAAATTTTCTTACTCGTTCAAATGTTTTCGTAACAGTATGATAGCTTTTCTGCAAATCAAAGCAAGAAATGTCTGTGACATTCTATTCAAGTTAAATCCTTGAAAAGACTTTGTGATGTTATGAGATTTGAAGGAAAAAAGTTTACAAGTAAATGAATACATTAATGGCGTTGGTGCTACAAGGCCCCTTTACGGTTGAAGATTTCTTTCGTTTGAGTAATTAAAATATTGCACCTGAAGTCCATGCCCAATTGAATTTTTTTTCAAAAAAAGGAATGCTAAAAAAGAAAAGAAAAGTAGTGGATACTGAGATTAAAAATAGATATTTTATTAATTTTTCCCCCCAGAAATTATCAGTCTTTGCATTTTTAATGATTAGCGTCAGTTGACTAATTTGTGGTCCTTTTCAAAGTTTTTTGAGAAAATGGTCACGTCCAATGATTAAATATAAGTGAGAGAGAAAATACTGTCAAAGATCCCGTTATAATGAACGTCAATGTATTGTAGGTAAATTCCTTTATATTGGGGTTTATTCGCTGGGCAAAATAATTTAACACTTTTGATAACAGGAAACTCAGAGACCTGTTTGATTGCTACGGGATATTCATACACAGCTCAAATCGTGAAACAATACACTTAATAAATTCGTTTCAAACACATTGTTTATTCACATACAATGTACATGTACATATCACATAACTGAGTAAATTAGTAACCTTATACCAGACCTTGAAAAAATAATGATTTTAGTTTGACATAGCACAACCTTTCTTCACGATATTTTCAGTTTTCCAAGGTCACTTAAGACCTCACCTTCTTGAGTCCACATAGAGTACTGTATGTAGACCAAGGCATCGGTTCTTGAAAGAGCTTGGAAATCAGTTTTGATCCAATATAATTATTATTAGATGATGTTTGTTATTCCATTTTTTAGATCCGTCTTCAACTTCGTTGATAATATTTATCCAATATATAAAAATGAAGATGATTTGCTAAGATCCTTAAAAAATACAGAGAGCAGAGACCAGTGCTAAATTTGAAAATTATTAAAAATAAATAAAAAGCGCCTAAAGTTGGAACAAATTAAGGGAAGGTTAATATAAATAGAAATGATATTAAAAGAGCAGGAGATGTGATCCTTTCAGATATTATGTATCTGTGAAAACAGTTGTAACAAAAAAAGACAAAATAGAAATAGTGAGCGTAACTTTGAGATCCTGTACAGAAAATGGAAATACGATAATATCAATTAAAATTCTGAAACTGTAATCTTTAAAGCCACTTTCTTGCATGTTTGCATATACGGTTCTTAAACTTAAAAACTGCATATACAATAAGCGCATATCTAGCTACACTCAATGACGCATCTTCAAAGAACAGAATGATAATTTCTCCTTCAGATCGCTCCTTTAAATACAGTTTCTTGTCATCCTCAGCACAGAATGAAGAGTTCTAAAAATACAGAGTCTTGTAATTGTTGTTATTGATTACAGAAATAGCCCAAATACAATTGATAATGATTATGTTTGGAAGTTTTCCTATTCCAAAACCTACTTCGCTAACCTTTTTTTAGTATTTTGAATACGTGAGTTCTGCATGCTGCAGATCTAGCTGTGCCTGCAAAATTGACTCTACCTTGAATGACTCCTGCCGAATTGTAGCTTCCTATTTAAAACCAACCCCCGTAGTCTGCATCTATCCGCTCACTGGTATTGTTACACCCAGCATCCACCGTGAAGTCCGTTGTTTTGAGCAAAGACGCAGACAGGATATCTATGAACGACATCGACTCCACCAGCACCATCCCACTCGGAAGAGGCTGGCATCTAGAGAGAGCTTTCAGGACTCAACACAGCCTCTCTTAACACCTGTGAACATAGCCATCGATGAGAAATAGCTGGACCAGTAGAATAAAAACAGCATGGGTGATACCTGGTTTATATAGGGGACTATGCCAACCAAAAAACTTGCCAGTGGGAATAATCTACCCTGGACGACCTGAAAGACTCAACCGTTTGCGGTTTCGATATGGTAGATGCAAAGCTTTACTGATGGCCTGGCATATGAGTTCCATTGATGCATGTGAAAATGGTGAGAAGCAGACTACGGACCATCTCACGGCCTGCAAGCTTGCACAAAAATGCACCAACGATGCCCTTGGGGAGCCAACAAATGCTGCTGTGGTCTGTGCCACATATTGGCCGAAGACGACCTGATGAGAGTTGAGGGATTCTACGAGAAGAAGAAATAGTAGTTTGAAAGCTAAAGATAAATATAAAGCGATACGCTAACTGTATGCTATATAAGCATTCTATTTTAAATGTCACTGTTGTTACTATTTTGTATTTATGAGGATGATAAAAGTAATTTTTGGCTGTTAACGTTGCTTGATATTTTTCTTAATCAAAGTACTCCTCAGTAAAAATCATCACCAAGAAATACAATAAAAGGATTTTAGATAATTATGAAAAAGTTGTTAAAATACTACAACTAAGCGAATTTATTATTAAAAGGCAGTTATTTCATCAAATGAATCTGTATTAGTTTTCTTAAGTTATTAGATTGAACTTTAAGAATAGACGTGCAAAAAAATATGTGACTGAAAACTGACTTGTTTCATTTTTAGGTAAAATTAGAACATTTTTTAAATTGGGTTCAAATTTTACAAATTCTTATATTCAAAAAAGTTTTTTTAACATCTTCCAAAATTTTGGTAATTTTAATAGTTGTTGACAACGATAGAGCCATCAAATTTAGAACTCTCGGAGATAGCGTGTTTCCTTTTTTTATTAGGTTGAATATTTTTTTATTCAAACCTACAGGCTACAAACAAGTTGAATCAAAAGACATTTTGGACATATTCTAAAAATTCTGCGAATTACTTTCAAGAATAAAACTATTTAATTAAAAACACTATGAGATAAGCTGTGGAAAATTATAATTTTGTGTTATTTCAATCCAAATGTTACAAATACTTTTAATGGAAAAGACATTTTGAACATTTTCTAAAAAAATCTGTCTCTAAAAAAACAGTTGTTTAAACAAATTTCACAACTTTTTATGTAATTTCGGAGCTCTAACGTTATCAAAAAACATTTTTAACGATTTCAACGACACAGGGTATGATCCCACCACTTTGATTTAATCAAAATCCTTTATTTTCGCTTTTAATTGATCAGGGATATGTAATGAAGATGTCACTCTTAAAACATCAATGTTACCTTCCACAACTGTAAAAAACAACATTTGAAAGATGCCTACATACAAATGTACAATGACTAAAACTCCTTTACAGATTCTTGAGATTTTTTTTTAACAATCCTGCATCTGTCAATTGTGTTAAAAAGTTAGAAAACATACAATTCCTTTATTACTGATCTCAAGTACAGATAAAAACACAAATACATGGAACCAGCGCCTGCAAATTGTATTAAGCCTCATGATACAAAAAAATTGAAAGCAAGAATGTAAGAGCTGGGCATTCACGAAGACTCTTCTACAATGAGTATCATAAAGCAACGCGTGACATTTTACCAAGCTAAAATTTTGGTATCCCTTTAGAGTTCAAAGAAAGCTAAATAAATTGAAAATAGATAAACAATGTTTGATGCAAATAAGAATGCTTGGATATCGCCTTTGGGTGATACCAGCAACAGGAATGCAAGAAGCTCTTGATATAGGTGTCATTGGTAGGTAGCATAATCCAGGATATGTCAGTAACATTCGAGTATACGACAAACACTGATTATGGCATTTACCGACATAGTCAAATTATTTTATCAACTTTTAATATAGAATACTCTGAATGTGCGATATAAATATTCTCCTTTAAATTTTTCTCCTTTCCATCTCCTGTACTTAAACAGATGACACGTCTATCATCTATATAATATGATCGCTACACGCTATAAACGACCGTATAATTTAATAGACAATGTTTTTTTTGCATTACATCGACACATGTCTCTTTATTTGACAAGTAACTAACAAAGACATACAGAAGAGGGTCTGTTAATGCATTTTGCATCAGATTGTGGAGTTCCATCATCACATGAAGACACTAATTTGAACGTAGGCTATGCTAGGTACGCGATTGTCATATCCACGTGGGACTTAGTCCTGCATCTAATGGTTATTGATACCTACTTACCTGTTGATTGGTTTACAATATGGGCTGACGCTTTTTCAATTCTTGATACTTGCAGAAATGTTTTCAAAGATTTTAATGCCTCAAAAAATTTCATGATTTGCCTCACATTTTGCCATTACGACAGACACAGGGAGGCAATTCAAATATAAACTCTCACAAGCGTTGATTTTTTAGGAGCTTTCGCAGGCACACCACTGCAAATCACCCTGTAGTCAAAAGTATCGTAGAGGTTTTACCATTTGTACGCAAATGTCAAAAATTACGTATTACCTGGTAAACCCTAGTTTTCAAAGGGTTTTTTATGGACCTTTGATCCTTGCAGTGAGGTAAAGTTTCAATCAATAGTGAATTTCTTTTCCAGAGCCCAAGATTCCAAGGGTACCGAAGTCAACATATGCTGTTGTAATTAAAAACTCTCTCATTAGATACTTGGTGTATTCATCCGATCCTGTTACGTAATATTTAGAAGCAAATCCAACGAGGTTTTCAGGGTTTCTAGCGTTAGGTAAGGAGGATATGTTAGATTTTCAGACCTGTTCAATCTTTGTGGTGAAATAATACTTCGCACGTTAGAAGACATCGAAGAAAACGTCGTAGTAAATGGTGTAAGAATTAACAACTTTTGCTACGCATATGAAACGATCCTTTTGGCAACATCAGAAGAAGGACCACAAAGGCTCTTTGATGTGGTCGTTGTTGAAAGTGACCACTATGGTCTTACAGTCAATAGCGAAAAGACAAAGCGCATGGTTATTTCAAAACTGACTCCAGAAGCGCAATGTCTCCTTAAACAAGAGATAACGACAATAGAACAGGTCTCATCCTGCAATTGCCGTCATGGGCGCTTTCGAGGTTCCACATGGACCAAACGTTCATTAGGATTTGGCTAAGTGCAGGTCTTAGATATGGAATGCAAAGAAATGTTTAGATGTCAGTTTCATCAACGAGGCGGAAATGAGGATACTTTGCAGTATCATGAATTACATCAGCAAATTGCTCAATTACCGGCTGAATATTTGCATCAGTGTAAATAGCGATATTACAAATCATAACAAGATTAATGAACGAACTAAATAAATCATATCACTTAAAGTAATTGCAATTTGGCATAAGTGCAGCAAAATTATTGAATGACGTTATTATGACTTCATTATGAAGTCATTTGGATGTGGTATTGACGTCAAATCATCAAATTGTATAAAAATATAGCAATAAAATACGTAGATTAGCAAGTCATAAGCATAGTAGACTTGTTTTTGTAACAAACATTTTCGGAAAATAATTTATCCCAGTTTTCCCTTAAACGAGATTATTTAAAATTACTGCGATGTCAGTCATGGCTGACAAAATGTCCGTAATTCTTTATGTGAGTGCCAAAACTAATTAAACTTTTAGAAAATTTTAAAACTCATATTTTTTTCAGAAAAAAGCACACACAAACTCATAATTTATCTATTTCTTTAGTTGTCTTGGAATGTTCAAGAGGTGGAGTAAAATTACCTTACGCGTCTATAATATGGTTAAGAACTTGCCGTAAATATGATTGTATTATGACAGCAGTAAAGATTTTCAGCCTATTCAAAATGTTTTCTGTGTCAAAGGGGAAAATTGAATTATTAATTATGTTGTATCTCTCATTATATACCAACCATGATCAAAAATTACATTTGTCACAATAAAATCATTTTCTTGGTTGCTCTCCTATTATTTTAATCAATAGATTTAATTGTTGAGAATTTAATAAATATCTTTGTGGTGAACATTAAGCACTGGAATTTGTTTACGGAACAGATTTATACCACTTCACACCTGCATTAGAATTTTTGTACTCGTTCAAATGCTACCATGACTTTTATGAAACTTTTATACTCATCAAAGCATTAAATATGTAAAAGTTATGTAATGAAAAATAACATTTATGCCACAAGCCTCTGTTGCAGTCAGAGCTTGCTTTGGTATTCAGTAGATGGCTCTTGAAGTGAAAGTAGAACTTCTATTTTTGGAAAATTAAAGACCACAATTTGCAAAACAAATTTGGATACTGAGAACCAAAAAAGATTTAGTAGGGTTTTTTATTATTTTTTCCCTATGGTTATTCTTGAGTTTTATGAGGAAATGGTTAAATCCAGTGACAACGTACAGTGAGAGATCTACAAAGTCACACACGCCTTTATAGAAGAAATAAGTGTTTTAAAGATAAATTTCAATTACATCGGGGTATCTGCGCGAAACCAAAACCGTCAAAACCTTCGAGAACAGAAGACTCAGACATATGTATGATGACTTTGTACACTTTATAAAAGGTACACTTTATGAATTCGTCGCAATCACATCGTTTATTGATATACAATAAACATGTATAGATCATGTAACTGACTCTCTTAGTAATCTTTAAACTAGACTTTGAAAATAATAGTTTTATATCTAAATAATTTTAGTTTGACGCTTAGTACGACTTTTCTTTTCAATATTTTCAATTACGAGTTTTTAAATGTCGCTTTGCAGTTGACGTCCTTGAGCCAAACTCATTTCAAAAGAATAGTCACCCATAAAGACTACGTAGGCTACAACCTTATTTCCAGAACACACTAGACCACTATCCAGGTTATCGATACTCATTTCAACGATTGATAATTCCTCCTGTTCCTCTCGTTAAATGGCGTATTTAACTATTTCTTCGTCAGCCAAGGCACTCTCATCGTTAGGCAGTGATACGATTTAGTACATGTATTTTTTAAAGATTTGCAAGGTTGGCAACAGAGGATGACTAGGAATGAATTATTAAACGTTTGCGACATTTTCACTATCTTCAGTATTTTCCTCCTTGCAGAAATAGTTTTGATTTTATGTTGTACTTATGTTATTACATGCCCTCTTTGGGATCAATTTTTGTTTCTTTAACCTCCTAAATTTCTACAATCATTTTTACCAAGAGCGCAGTTCTATATGTTCTTTGGAATGCTTTGAAATATTTCCTGATCAATAGAGTGAAGCTTGCTGGCACAGGTTAGGGAAAGTGTTTGTACCGATGTTGATGTTAGAAACACTTCTTGGCATTTGTGAGACCAAACGGTACCCCTTGAAAAAAGTTTTGGTCGTTATTTTCTCATTCTGCTTGTTTGCTTATTCTTTAATCAATTTGTTGTGTGCTGTAGTGATATGAAAATGATTATATTGATTGCTCAAAATAACAAGGATTTTAAGACTTACTTACCCAAGTAACCTTTAATGTACCGCTACAATCGACGTCGGTGCAAAGCATCAGTCTTACATGTTTTTTCTTCTTTTCTGTACCGTATAGCTCGTTGCCCTTTCCAGGAGTTGTTTAAGAAACACTTGACAGAACAATCTAGTAATTTTGCAATTATACAATTTTTAGGAAGCTGTTTAAATGTCCAATTTTAAATCACTTTATTATTAACAGAAGCTGCCTAGCCACTTATAATAGCCAGCCATTACTTACCTTACATTCAGGTAGTTGTTTGGCAAAGGATTTTGTTGTGAACAACAGTATGTTTCCTCCAATTGATAATCCTGTACTACCCATGCATTTTTACTCGATTGTTGTTGCTTTCTCAAAATAAATTATGAAAGAAGACTTCATTTGTGTCTGTTAGAAGTGATACTATTTCTCTCAAATGTTTCTTTGAGCTTGTCCTTTGAAAAATAATGTTAGTCGCCGTTTCCTTGTTCAGGCTACAATCTTCTGTTATTGTGGCTTGTTACATACCGGGCGTAACTTCTTCTCTGATTCAAATCTTAATGTGAAGATGGATGGCTTTCATTTTTATTTTCTTATCAATCATTTTTAGGTTGGACAAGTTACACATACAACAAAGACTAGGTGAAGTATGAATTGCTACTACTAAATTACACAAACAATGGACACATGACAATGTACTACTTTTCAAGAACAAATACACTTAGAAAATTTGGCACAGTGGATTTTATTCTGAAACTGCCACCTATACACAGACAATAGGCACATTATAATGTCCTACTTTTCCCGAGTAAATATTCCTAAGAAATTAGGCACGCTGGCAATAATCTTTCTAGAAACTGACGCAGCTAGAGAGATATTTAATTATAGCAAGGGAGAAAATGCACTGGGAAACGAGAAAGAGATCTACTCTGCTAGGGTCTTCATTATGTCTTGGGATTAAATGTACTAAAATGTATTAGTCTGACAGCAGCACCTGAGAAAAAGTACACCATCTCGAAATGTCCCTCTTCTCATGGGTCCATTACAGCAGATGTTGACTAAAAGACGTAATTATTTTTTTCAAAAAAGAATCAGTGCACTCAATAGCTTACAGTAAACGAGTAATTGGAATACTATCAAAAACTTCATATTTTTTACATAGGTTTCTGTAGATTATATTTAACAAGATTTACTAGGGTGAGAACGAAATATTCATGAGTACCATAAACGAAAACTACTTAGGAACGTTGTTTACCATTGCCCATATTTCTAGAATTGCAGCAGTTTATCCATTTCTTTTTCTATAGATGTGAATATTTGTTGATGAAGGAAATAACTCCTATCACCTCTCTCCACAAATATATCAAATCTGTTTTTCAAATGACACGAAGGAAAGATAACAGGATAACCCAGTATCAGCTAATGATTTAATATACAGTTGTAAATTAATACAAACGTCTATAAAATTCGATTTCATTTACTAATTGACTATTTAAGGAAATATAACTGAAAACAGGCCTATAAGCAAATGTGTTTGTACCCAAATTCTACTGTTAAGTAAGGTGCTAGAGCATAGCATCCACAATACTGTGGTAGTTTTACATTGAAGCTGCAAAAAGTAGTTTTCAAAAATATAAGGTTACAATTATCAAACAAAATATGTAAAGAGAGTGTATTGTTTGATTTAAAATTTTTAATATATGAATTGTATCACAACAAAACTTTTAAAATTGCTAAAGTTCATGATACTAATAAATCAGTAGGCCACTAAATTGGCAAGAAAAATGTAAGGTTAAGTAATGGCATTGATACACATTTGCTATAACTAAGACATAGGTCATAAAAGGTAGCTCTGGTCTTAGAAAACATAGCATCAATTACTCTTTTTGTCAGTATCAAGACCAAAGTTGGAAATATAGTTCTTCTTAATGTTACTATCAATGAAATGAGAATCTTGTAATCTGACGACAAAATAAAACCCATATGGATATAAAAGGTGATTTAATATATTTAATATATGACAGGAATACTGACATTAGAACGGGTTTTTTTCCAGTCAGATAAACTAAATAAACAAAAAAAGTATTTATTTGTTTTCTGTTTTCTGGAATGATAAAATTAGGCTGCAAGTATATTTGTTTTACTGGTATTTCTTTTCTTTCATTAGGCCTTTTTTCTCTCTTTGTATTGTCTGCATTTTCAAAGGGGAAAAATGAAAAATAACTTCTTTTCATTGTAAATACTTTATTAGTAGTTAAAATCGATTTCATATGAATGACAAAATGTATTTATGTCTAGCATTTGTCTTGTTATAAATAATATTGAAAAAAATGACTACTGTGTTTTAATAAGACATACAGGTCTACATATTACACTTTTTGCCACAATCATATGGGTATAAAAGGTGTTTAAATATATGACCAGAAAATCGTCACTGGAACGTTTCTCCTGTCAGATCAACTGCATGTACAAAAACCTGTTTACTCGTGTACAATAGAAACAACTGATTTGTTTTCTTATGTCATTTGGAGGTGTTTTAAGTGGCTTTTTCCTATTTTTCATCGAGAGGGGTTAGCAAATGTATGCAATTTTGAGAATAATGCTCAAGATTCAGGAGTCCACCTGTTTCTGTTTGGGCTTAATTTGGTTTTCTGAAGCTGATTTATATTAAACCCTTTCAAAAGAGTGTCATCAATCCAGGTCCTAAACTTAGATACTTCTGTAAGGTAATAGTNGTGCTGCAACTGAAAAAAAGAAAAAGCCACAATCATATGGGTATAAAAGGTGTTTAAATATATGACCAGAAAATCGTCACTGGAACGTTTCTCCTGTCAGATCAACTGCATGTACAAAAACCTGTTTACTCGTGTACAATAGAAACAACTGATTTGTTTTCTTATGTCATTTGGAGGTGTTTTAAGTGGCTTTTTCCTATTTTTTATCGAGAGTGGTTAGCAAATGTATGCAATTTTGAGAATAATGCTCAAGATTCAGGAGTCCACCTGTTTCTGTTTGGGCTTAATTTGGTTTTCTGAAGCTGATTTATATTAAACCCTTTCAAAAGAGTGTCATCAATCCAGGTCCTAAACTTAGATACTTCTGTAAGGTAATAGTGGCTAATTCCAGGTTTGCATAAATGAGTTCCGGCAATAAGGATCCCATGAAGTACTTTTTCTCCTTGACCATTTTTACAGACCAAGGGGGCTCCTGAGTCCCCTACGCAAGGATTTGATACTTGTCGAATTCCTTTTTTTCCTCCACATAAAATACTTGGCAAGTTGCCTCCAAAATAAGGATTACCTTTTAAATTATCATCACGTATGCACTGCTGTTTGTTAATGATTGGAACATTCATTTCCATGAGAGAATTTGCTACTTCATAGACGTTATTTGCCTGATCGTAATCAGTCTTAAACTCGGTTAACGTGCCCCATCCTAAAAAAATATAAATAATTTGTTATTATGCTGCTATTTCTAATTATGTTGTTTGAGAAGGTGACTCAATATACCAATTTTGAACCAAAGATTTCAAAAAGTGTAGTTAAACAACGAGAACAAAAAGGAATTAATAAGGCACCTTCAAGAACACCCTAAATTCCGTTTTATTTGACTAAACTATCGATTACATTTGTAGAATGAATTCTTGATGTATCCGTCTGCCCTATTAAGCAGATATGGGGGCTCCAATTTTTGTTGTTTGACAAGGTTGAAGAGGTCGTCTTTGTTTTTCTGTAATTTGAGGCAAAATAAATTAATGAAGCCTCTTCCTCACAAAAATAATGAAAACACTTCATATAAATTTGAAACATTATAGTGTAAGTATTGACCTGAGATATTGGAAAGAAATATTGCTGCCTGACGTACCCGGGTCGACAGCTTTCCAACAAATTCATGTGCAAGCACTGCTAGCTTTGTTGGGTGAGTTTTTTCTTTATGCCAACTTATGAACTAAGAAAGACTTTGACTCTAGTTTGACTCCAAGGAAAGTACGTATGAGCTAATTATATTCTGTGACCGATTGAAATATATATACAAACCTTTAGAAATTGAACAAAAACATTTAACTAAGACTATTTAATTTAAAAGTGCGGCAATGTGTTTTTATGATAACTAGGCTCATAACACCCAGTTATCGTAAAAGAAATGACTGTAAAAAAATTTTAATAACAAAAGGCAACTGTAAAACAGCTTCAGTTTTAAATGTACTGTAGAAAAGACACTACTATTAAAATACCTACCACTTTATTATAATTGTGTGCTTTGACTCTACTTCAGTCATCATAAGTAAAAACGCTTAACTTACAAGAAACATCACTTAATATGATACTAAAACAAAACAAAAACACCATTAAGTTATTAATAGTGAACAGTAAGCAAGTACATGTAAAAATAATTCAAAAGACACACTTGTTTTGCTATCATTTAACTGGTGTCTTGGCATGCCAATAAAGATACTTTCTTATAGCTGAAACATGTAAGGGGTTTTTATCCCTCTCAATGATGAAAAATTGGTCCCGGGAAATTCCTGTTGCACTACATGAATTCGATCTTATATGTTATACTGGGGCAAATTAATGCATTCGATTTAAACCTTTGTGGGGAGGAGGAGTTATAAATGTTCCTCCAGAGGTTTTTCCCGGTATCTCTTCGTAGAGCCAATGTGGCTTCTGTTGCACACAGCCTACGTATATGTATATATGACGCGTCATGCATGAATATACGTATAAGCTCATTTGAATATAAATAATGCTCAAAATATTGCATGAATATAAAAATTTGTCAAAATAATCAAAATACAGGTTGATGATGAAGAGTAAATAGCTATTACAGGACACTGTACCTGCCAATTTACATTCCGCTGAAGGATTTCTAGATATATCCTCTTCAATTTTTGCAAGATGGACTGGGATGCCATTTCCTGTTACAGGCTTTGCTAACTCTAAAATTGCAATGTCATTTTCAAGTGAGTATTGCATTTGTTTTCTGTTTTCTGGAATGATAAAATTAGGATGCAAGTATATTTGTTTTACTGGTATTTCTTTTCTTCCTTTGGGCTTTTTTTCTCTTTTTGTTCTGTCTGCATTTTCAAAGGGGAAAAATGAAAAATAAATTCTTTGCATTGTAAATACTTTATTAGTAGTTAAAATTGATTTAATATGAATAACAAAAAGTTTTTATGTCTAGCATTTGTCTTTTTATGAATAATATTTGAGAAAATGGCTATTGTGTCTTAACCTTTCAGAGGAACTTATTTTTAAGACAAAGCTAAGACCTACAGATCTACAAATTTCATTTCTTTTATGCAACAACTGAAAAGTCAAGCTGTGAAAAATTGTGTTTTGTTTTCAAAATGTTCCTTGAATGTCTGTGCAATATAGTTTGCCATAGCTACTTCTATGTATCCATTATTTTTCGTTATAAGACCACGGTCACAATACGTAATATGTATGGACAATGTCTCACAATAAATCTCATCTGCTTAGAAGGTGCTATATTTTCCATTTCATCCTCGTAGATTTTAGTTTTTAGAACAAGTCACTTTTCAATCTTATACTACTACCCCTTCTATGACTCCTCTTTCGTTTAGCTAAAATTAGCATTTTCCCAGTTCCTATTGTTTTACTTTTTGGTATCATATTTTCCTTAACTTTTGATATATTTATAGTAAGTAAGATGCCAATTTTCTTTGCAAGTTTAACTATCTAGCCCTTAATAACAAAGAGATTTAAGATCAGGGAGTGTGAAGATAGTAATAATTGAAGAATTATCTTCTAAATTGGTGAGGAATACTTTAAACGATACAAAAAGTAACTCTCCCTTTGTCTTTATCTCTGTCTATCTCTGTCTATCTGCTCCCCTCTCTTTTTTTCTCTTTCTCTTCGCATCACCACATCCTTTGATTACAGAAATATTGCTACACATCAAATGGTTTCTAACGCACATATTTTCTGCTGTAAAATTTCTTATTTAGTCAAAGCTTGTGAAACACGTACTAACAATTACTTTATAACTTCTTTTTATGAGTAATACAGTTATGTTTAACTACACCACCAATAAAACAGTGTCTTTAATTCTACCTGAGCCAAATTTTTAAAATCGTTGTTTAGTTTAAAGAAGATATTTAACTTCAATGTCAAATAATATCTTAAATTTTTACAAATNAAAAACATTTAACTAAGACTATTTAATTTAAAAGTGCGGCAATGTGTTTTTATGATAACTAGGCTCATAACACCCAGTTATCGTAAAAGAAATGACTGTAAAAAAATTTTAATAACAAAAGGCAACTGTAAAACAGCTTCAGTTTTAAATGTACTGTAGAAAAGACACTACTATTAAAATACCTACCACTTTATTATAATTGTGTGCTTTGACTCTACTTCAGTCATCATAAGTAAAAACGCTTAACTTACAAGAAACATCACTTAATATGATACTAAAACAAAACAAAAACACCATTAAGTTATTAATAGTGAACAGTAAGCAAGTACATGTAAAAATAATTCAAAAGACACACTTGTTTTGCTATCATTTAACTGGTGTCTTGGCATGCCAATAAAGATACTTTCTTATAGCTGAAACATGTAAGGGGTTTTTATCCCTCTCAATGATGAAAAATTGGTCCTGGGAAATTCCTGTTGCACTACATGAATTCGATCTTATATGTTATACTGGGGCAAATTAATGCATTCGATTTAAACCTTTGTGGGGAGGAGGAGTTATAAATGTTCCTCCAGAGGTTTTTCCCGGTATCTCTTCGTAGAGCCAATGTGGCTTCTGTTGCACACAGCCTACGTATATGTATATATGACGCGTCATGCATGAATATACGTATAAGCTCATTTGAATATAAATAATGCTCAAAATATTGCATGAATATAAAAATTTGTCAAAATAATCAAAATACAGGTTGATGATGAAGAGTAAATAGCTATTACAGGACACTGTACCTGCCAATTTACATTCCGCTGAAGGATTTCTAGATATATCCTCTTCAATTTTTGCAAGATGGACTGGGATGCCATTTCCTGTTACAGGCTTTGCTAACTCTAAAATTGCAATGTCATTTTCAAGTGAGTATTGCATTTGTTTTCTGTTTTCTGGAATGATAAAATTAGGATGCAAGTATATTTGTTTTACTGGTATTTCTTTTCTTCCTTTGGGCTTTTTTTCTCTTTTTGTTCTGTCTGCATTTTCAAAGGGGAAAAATGAAAAATAAATTCTTTGCATTGTAAATACTTTATTAGTAGTTAAAATTGATTTAATATGAATAACAAAAAGTTTTTATGTCTAGCATTTGTCTTTTTATGAATAATATTTGAGAAAATGGCTATTGTGTCTTAACCTTTCAGAGGAACTTATTTTTAAGACAAAGCTAAGACCTACAGATCTACAAATTTCATTTCTTTTATGCAACAACTGAAAAGTCAAGCTGTGAAAAATTGTGTTTTGTTTTCAAAATGTTCCTTGAATGTCTGTGCAATATAGTTTGCCATAGCTACTTCTATGTATCCATTATTTTTCGTTATAAGACCACGGTCACAATACGTAATATGTATGCACAATGTCTCACAATAAATCTCATCTGCTTAGAAGGTGCTGTATTTTCTATTTCATCCTCGTAGATTTTAGTTTTTAGAACAAGTCATTTTTCAATCTTATACTACCACCTTTTCTATGACTCCTCTTTCGTTTAGCTAAAATTAGCATTTTCCCAGTTCCATAATGTTTTACTTTTTGGTATCATATTTTCCTTAACTTTTGATATATTTATAGTAAGTAAGACGCCAATTTTCTTTGCAAGTTTAACTATCTAGCCCTTAATAACAAAGAGATTTAAGATCAGGGAGTGTGAAGATAGTAATAATTGAAGACAGTAAAAGTTTGATTGATGACTTGCTTTAGGAAAAAGCCTGGGGCAGAGCAAAAATAAAATATACAATTTCATATTGGTAATGAAGTTAACAAAGCAGAAAATTAGAAAAGAAAAGGCTCTAGTGATAGCTGAATTCATGCCCAGTTTGGACCTTTGGCTAAAATTCTCTAATCCCAGTACATAAAGTAGTCTGGCCACATAGCTTATAGTTAATAACATAACAAACGTTGCCTAGAAATACAAAGGTAATACTGGTTTCTCAAAAAGCTTTGGAGCTCATTGCCAATAACACGAGTATGATATTAAATAAGAAAACACAGCTTAGCTAACTATTGTAAGTCTAAAATTATCTTCTAAATTGGTGAGGAATACTTTAAACGATACAAAAAGTAACTCTTCCTTTGTCTTTATCTCTGTCTATCTGTCTGTCTTTCTATCTGCTTCCGTGTCTTTTTTTCTCTTTCTCTTCGCATCACCACATCCTTTGATTACAGAAACATTGCTACACGTCAAATGCTTTCTAACGCACATATTTTCTGCTGTAAAATTTCTTATTTAGTCAAAGCTTGTGAAACACGTACTAACAATTACTTTATAACTTCTTTTTATGAGTAATACAGTTATGTTTAACTATACCAGCAATAAAACAGTGTCTTTAATTCTACCTGAGCCAAATTTTTAAAATCGTTGTTTAGTTTAAAGAAGATATTTAACTTCAATGTCAAATAATATCTTTTTACACAATTTTTACAAATATTGAAATGGAGAATTCATTTCAAGATATGTAAACATTTAAAAGAGCATTGATCTAATATTCAAGACGAGAGGACTTGTTAACGTAGCACGTGGAAATTGATAAACAGGATTATGATTAAGAACAATTAAAGCAATGATCCTTATCCAAAGATTAGCGGGTGATTATTTGGTTTATCTGGCTCCAGTGAAATTAAGGTCAACTTTAACATGTTAAACTATGCAATGAAATTTGGTTCCATGACAAAAACAATGAATCACAAGCTGTGAGAGGTTACAGCGTCATAGTTGGATAAGATCCATTGCTACCCTATTGCTTAAAATTAACCTTTTGAAACCTAATATATTTCTAGATAGGTTGGCAGCAATTATCTGTATACTAGCATATCTCTACAATACCAAATAGTAACTTCCTGTTGCAAAGAAAAGGATATTTTGATTATTACTTACTGTTAATATTGCGCAAATATAAGCGATCATTTATTGTTATATTGTTTGCAAGTCTTATTTTTTGTAGCACCAAAAACCATTGAAATAAATCTTTGTATTCTACTTAGGTACATAATATTTTGTACTTACGCACACCCACAGTTATGAATCCAGGATTATTAATAGTATCTTCTACACAATGTGCTGCTGTAATTACAAAGTTTTTCTCTATCAATGCACCTCCACAGGTTTTCCACTGGGGATTTGGTTGATGAAAGTTCAAATAAACTATAAATTCCCAATCTCTCTTTTTCGCCTTAGTTCCCTCTATGATTCGTTCAAATAATTTGTTGCTCTTTCTAAGAAAAAAAATGTTTCTCTTATAAGAGCTTTGGAATAAATAATTAGTTATGTATTGCAAGCTGGGAGGGAAATTCTTAATAAAAGTACATTGATGGTACCAAAAATCAAAGCCGTAATCAAAAATACAAAGAATTGTCAGTGAATGAAAAGGAAAAACAATCGGGTAGAACTCACATCCAGCAAGAGTAGTATTTGTACTAAACCCATTGGTAGTAAAGGTAGGAGTGACAATACCAGTAAAACTGGTAATAGTTGTAAAATAACAACAGCAATGGCATCCAGTTGAAGCAGGTGTTATTACTACTAGTTATATCAATATCATCGATAAGCTGTCGAGGAAGTGATGATAACAATAGTAGAGATACTACTTGCAAACGCTCACCACAATATTAACAATTGAAGTAGACGTAGGAANCACAATAAATCTCATCTGCTTAGAAGGTGCTATATTTTCCATTTCATCCTCGTAGATTTTAGTTTTTAGAACAAGTCACTTTTCAATCTTATACTACTACCCCTTCTATGACTCCTCTTTCGTTTAGCTAAAATTAGCATTTTCCCAGTTCCTATTGTTTTACTTTTTGGTATCATATTTTCCTTAACTTTTGATATATTTATAGTAAGTAAGATGCCAATTTTCTTTGCAAGTTTAACTATCTAGCCCTTAATAACAAAGAGATTTAAGATCAGGGAGTGTGAAGATAGTAATAATTGAAGAATTATCTTCTAAATTGGTGAGGAATACTTTAAACGATACAAAAAGTAACTCTCCCTTTGTCTTTATCTCTGTCTATCTCTGTCTATCTGCTTCCGTGTCTTTTTTTCTCTTTCTCTTCGCATCACCACATCCTTTGATTACAGAAATATTGCTACACATCAAATGGTTTCTAACGCACATATTTTCTGCTGTAAAATTTCTTATTTAGTCAAAGCTTGTGAAACACGTACTAACAATTACTTTATAACTTCTTTTTATGAGTAATACAGTTATGTTTAACTACACCACCAATAAAACAGTGTCTTTAATTCTACCTGAGCCAAATTTTTAAAATCGTTGTTTAGTTTAAAGAAGATATTTAACTTCAATGTCAAATAATATCTTAAATTTTTACAAATATTGAAATGGAGAATTTATTTCAAGATACGTAAACATTTAAAAGAGCATTGATCTAATATTCAAGACGAGAGAACTTGTTAACGTAGCACGTGGAAATTGATAAACAGGATTATGATTAAGAACAATTAAAGCAATGATCCTTATCCAAAGATTAGGGTGATTATTTGGTTTATCTGGCTCCAGTGAAATTAAGGTCAACTTTAACATGTTAAACTATGCAATGAAATTTGGTTCCATGACAAAAACAATGAATCACAAGCTGTGAGAGGTTACAGCGTCATAGTTGGATAAGATCCATTGCTACCCTATTGCTTAAAATTAACCTTTTGAAACCTAATATATTTCTAGATAGGTTGGCAGCAATTATCTGTATACTAGCATATCTCTACAATACCAAATAGTAACTTCCTGTTGCAAAGAAAAGGATATTTTGATTATTACTTACTGTTAATATTGCGCAAATATAAGCGATCATTTATTGTTATATTGTTTGCAAGTCTTATTTTTTGTAGCACCAAAAACCATTGAAATAAATCTTTGTATTCTACTTAGGTACATAATATTTTGTACTTACGCACACCCACAGTTATGAATCCAGGATTATTAATAGTATCTTCTACACAATGTGCTGCTGTAATTACAAAGTTTTTCTCTATCAATGCACCTCCACAGGTTTTCCACTGGGGATTTGGTTGATGAAAGTTCAAATAAACTATAAATTCCCAATCTCTCTTTTTCGCCTTAGTTCCCTCTATGATTCGTTCAAATAATTTGTTGCTCTTTCTAAGAAAAAAAATGTTTCTCTTATAAGAGCTTTGGAATAAATAATTAGTTATGTATTGCAAGCTGGGAGGGAAATTCTTAATAAAAGTACATTGATGGTACCAAAAATCAAAGCCGTAATCAAAAATACAAAGAATTGTCAGTGAATGAAAAGGAAAAACAATCGGGTAGAACTCACATCCAGCAAGAGTAGTATTTGTACTAAACCCATTGGTAGTAAAGGTAGGAGTGACAATACCAGTAAAACTGGTAATAGTTGTAAAATAACAACAGCAATGGCATCCAGTTGAAGCAGGTGTTATTACTACTAGTTATATCAATATCATCGATAAGCTGTCGAGGAAGTGATGATAACAATAGTAGAGATACTACTTGCAAACGCTCACCACAATATTAACAATTGAAGTAGACGTAGGAATGCAGTTTTGATAACAGAAGCAGAAGATGATTTGGTAATAGTGGTAGCACTAGTAGTTGCATTTTTACTATAGATAATAGTGGAAGTACCAAACACGATGGTAGCATAACTAATTTTCCTAATTGTAAAAGTGACAATTTTATCAGCTTTACTAAAAACAGTAGCAACAGTTAAGGAAGGTCATTTTTACAATGGCACTAGTAGAAGGCCTCCAGTAGTACCTATTTAGTAGAAGAAGTAGGTATAATAAAAGCAAAGCTAGGAGAAATTTTACTGTGAAAGTAGTATTGGAAGGCGTTGTAGCAAAACTATCTATAGTGGTAGTTGTAGTTGTAGTTGTGGATGTAGTAATGAGAACAAGAGTAAAAAAAGAGTAAAAATACATGATATATGAATAAATATATAAATACATATACATATATATATACACAAATTTTAATAATTTTAAGATCTGAAGGTACAGGATATTATATATATTTTAATATACATTTTTTAGAAGGTAATAAGAATCAAGGGTTAAAAGAAAGAATATAAATGACCAAAGAAAGTAACATTATTTTTTATACTTCCATTTTAAGAATGCCAGTACTGGAAATCGGAAAAATAGTATTTTAACAATTTCATACTTAAATATAATTATTTTGGTATGATTGGTATGAGTAAAATTGAAAAAAAAAAATAAAATAACGTAAATAAACTTACTGAGAAACAAACATAAAAAATAAATATAAGGCATGAGTGATTATTTTTACTTCTTCAATCACAATAGACTTTTGTTTGGAAGCTCGCTTGCACAGTCATTGATAGTAACATAGGTATTATATATATATATATATATATATATATATATATATATATATTATATAAAATTTATATATATATACATATAAATTTTACTATTTATTTGTGTGCCATTCTTATAAAGGTCCAATCAGATTTAGTTGATGAAAACTCTAGAAACTTGGGTAAGAAATTTTAATTACTATTTCTTACTTCGGAAGGATGACTGTTGAAACTTTGGTAAATTTTGCAAGTAGTGAAACTTATATAAATTAGTCCATGATTGGTACATTCAGTATTATATACCACATTAAAAGAAGAATTTGTTCGGCCTATTTCATAACAGTGTCTGTAATTACCTTTGTTCAATTTAGTATCACTCTAATTCTTACAACGACCTGTCTGACATAAAGGGCGATTACAAGGCATAGATTTTCTCTACTTTGTAGCTCTTACAAAATTAGAGTGAACAAGAGAAGAGATAAAGAGAACAAGAGATTTAAGGAGAAATTTTATAAATGTCAAGGCTTTTTAAGATCCAGTCGTGTGGAACACTATCAAAGGTTTTGCGGTAGTCAATCCAAGCAGTACTACTATTATTATGTGTAACATATTTTTATCTCAGAATAAGATTATATTATTCTAGTCTTCATTATACTTATGGAAGCAGGTGACAGCAAGTCACTAAAGGTCCCAAAAGTCCCCTTTCAAGGTCTATAAAGACAACACTTTCCTCAAAATTCTTGCCGTTTCTAACAAAGCCGTTTTTCGCATTACCTCTATCCTGATTTTAAGTCCTAATTTCTGTATATAGTCGTCAAACTTCTTTCCTACTGCACCTAGAGCGCCTATGACAACAGGTATGATTAGAACCTTCTTTAAGTCCCATAATCCGGCAACCTCATCTCTCAACAGCTGGTACTTTTCAATCTTTTCAAGTTCTTTTTCACAGACCCGAGAATCACTTGGTATTGCAACATCTATAATGATGGCCTCCTTCTTTCTTTTGTCCATAACAACTATGTCAGGCCTTCTTGCTTGCACCGCTTGATCACACTGGATGTTGAAATCCCAAAGGACTTTGTGTGATTCTGTTTCAACGACACCT